>SJYC01020520.1:0-10249 GCA_006408675.1 Madoqua kirkii | reverse complement strand
CTTTCTATTAAAAGAAACTAGTCCTCTCTAAGACCCATATATGTATGCTGACTCTGTGAAAAGTAATTGTTTCAAGAAGTTATATCTTGAGATGGTATTCTGCTTATCCTAGCTCCTTAGATAACTAACGCAATTTAAAATGCATTTTAAAATTATAGAAGCAATCTGTTCTCCATAAAACAACATAGAATGATACATAGGAATTTATGCTACATAGGAATTATTAAGTAAATTAAAAAATTAGCACGTGGTTGATTGCTTAGATTAAAATACTGTATCAATATTAAATTTCCTGAAGTTGACAATTCTACTGTGGAAATGTAAGAGAATATTATTATTTAGAAGAAATGCTCAGTGAACTATTTGGGGGGTAAAGGGCTTTATGCAAATTACTTACTCTTGAATAGTTCAGAAAAATGTTATTTATGTGCATATATATCTTTATGTGTCTGTGTGAATACATGTAGATGTATATGGAAGAGAAACAGCAAACAGTAAAGCAAATAAAGTAAAAAGCTAATGTGTGAATCTATGTAAAGGATGTGTGGGTGTTCATGGTACTGTTACTATTCTTACAGCTTTAAGACTGAACTTATTTCCCAAATAGTTTAAAAAAATGTGAAAGCCTTCTCTTTCCCAGTTTTTTCTATGCATACCCCTCACATAGAGATGTTTTAAAATATATAGGGGATAGTACTAAATATTTAATTTTGTGGTTTGATTTTCTTCTTTTTCATTTATCAATATATTTTGAATTGTGTAGTGTTTTGGTCATCTGATTTCCAAGTACATGTCTATCTCATTTTAGCCAAATTCCCTTAGAGGACTTAGTTGCTCTGTCCTTCTCCATGACCTACTGAATTTTGTACATGTGTTTTAAAGAATTTCATCAACCTTTATATGAATGAAAAATGGAGATTTTTGAGAAAATCATAATATTTCTGGAGTCCTTCTATAAGGGAAAACCATGCTATGAAGTCCAGCTCACTGCTGCTGCTGCTAAGTTGCTTCAGTTGTGTCCGACTCTGTGTGGCCCCATAGATGGCAGCCCACCAGGCACCCCTGTCCCTGAGATTCTCCAGGCAAGAACACTGGAGTGGGTTGCCATTTCCTTCTCCAATGTAGGAAAGTGAAAAGTGAAAGTGAAGTCACTCAGTCCTGTTCGACTCCTAGTGACCCCATGGACCACAGCCTACCAGGATCTTCCGTCCATGGGATCTTCCAGGCAAGAGTACTGGAGTGGGTTGACATTGCCTTCTCTGTTATTTACTTATGAAAAAGGTAAGTCATTCATATGTTTCAGATTTCAAACTGTGCTGAAGGACATATAGTGAAAAACACTCTTTCTACCCTCTTCTCTTGCTACCCTCTTTTCAGAAGCAGTCAGTGCTATTTCTTTCTTCTGTATTCTTGCAGACATATTGTATGCTTTTACAGTATGTTTGCATGTGTACATGTTCATGTACAGTTATTAATATATCCTCACTTATGCATATTATTATATATTCACATATATGCATATTATATTCAATTTCATCATATATTTATTGAGCCACTTCTATGCTCTAGACACTATCTTAGGTGCTTGTGATACATCAGTAAACAAAGCAATATCCTTACTCTCATGTAGCTATCATCCTAATGGAAGTAGACATACAATAAACTTGAGCAAAATAAATACATTATGTAATATGTCAGAAGGTAAAAAATATTATTAAACAAAGAAGATAGAATAAGGAAGGTTGGGAGTGCTAGGTCATGGAGAAGGGATGGATTGAGCTAGAATTTTAAATATGATGGTCAATATAGGCCTCCTTGAGAAAGTAACATTTAAGCAGAGAGTTGAAAAAGATTTAGCTTCCCTGGTGGCTCAGGGGTAAAAATTCTGCCTGCAATGCAGGAGATGTTGATTTGATCCTAGGGTTTGGAAGATACCCTGGAGAAGGAAACGGCTACTCACTCCAGTGTTCTTGCCTAGGGTATCCCGTGGACAGAGGAGCCTGGTGGGCTGCAGTCCATGGGGTCACAAAGAGTGTGACACGACTGAGCACACATGCAAGGCTAGCAGAGAGAGATTAGGAAGACTGTGTTGCAGATATCTGGATATCAAAAAGAGGGATAGTCAATACGAAAGCCTTAAAGGGGGAATACTGTGCCCACTATCTTCAGGAAATAGCAAAGGATTCAGGTTGAGGAAATGGAAACCCACTCCAGTACTCTTGCTTTGAGAATCCCATGGACAGAGGAGCTTGGTGGGCTACAGTCCACAGGGTCGCAAAGAGTCAGACACGACTGAGTGACTTCACTCACTTTCACTTCACTTTTCACTTCAGGATGATGGGATCAGCGTGAACAGAAGAGAAAATAGTTCCATAGGAGTTCTGAGAAGAAATGTAGAGCCAGTTCAAGTGAATGGAGAGACACTGGAAATTTTTGAGCAGAGAAATGGAATCATCTGGCTTACATTTTAAGAAGATAGTTCTCTGACTGTTGGGTTGAGAATACACAGCAAGGGGGCTTGGGTGAAAGCAAGAAGACAGGTTACGTGATTTTTGCAAGAATTCAGACAAATGATAATGGTGGTTTGGACTAAGGTGGTAGTAGTGGTCAGGTTATGCATATATTCTGAAGGTGGAACCAACAGGGTTTCCTGACAGTTTGTACGTGGGATGTAAGAGAGAGAGAGAATGAATCGAGAATAACTCCTGTGGTTTGATGTGAACAACTGTATATATAGATTTGCTACTGGGGCAGAGACAGATTTTGAGGAACCTGAAGTTTCTTTACAATTTTGGGGGCTTGCTTCAGGAAAATGGATATAAAACTACTCACACAATATTAGATATTAGGTAAAATGGGATTATTTATTAATAATGAAGGAATAAATGATACATTTTACAAATATTAAAAATGTCAACTACATTAACATCACAAAGTCCAGAAAAATAATAGTTTAAAAATTAATTACTCTCTATCTACTATTGTTTGCTTAGTTTCCAAAAATTTTTATCTTTGTTCTCCAAATATTCCTTTTTAAAGCAACTTGTTCTTGCTTTGTGCTTAAGGTATGCCTTATCTTCCTGAGTAATATCTTTGATTGTTTTAAGTTTTCTTCTCCTTATGAAGTCTTCATTTTCAGCATTTATTTTTTTTCTCTCCCTTAAAAAAAAATTAGTTCTGTTAAAAAATTTTTTTTTTAATCCTTGTCTTTAACTTGTGTGTTGGATCCTTTCCTCATGATTTGATAATCTTTGGTTGTCTGCTTTTGGTTGAGAGTGCTGACTGTAACTGAGTCTGGGGTGTAGCTGATTTACTGAGTGCAGATGGACTGTTTAAATACAGAACCCCTAGTCATCTGCATATTTACGTTGTTCTTTTTGTGCTCAATCAGGTTCTCCAGAAATTTTTCCAGTCTCTTGCCTGGAGG
Source organism: Madoqua kirkii (assembly GCA_006408675.1). Taxonomy (NCBI): domain Eukaryota; kingdom Metazoa; phylum Chordata; class Mammalia; order Artiodactyla; family Bovidae; genus Madoqua; species Madoqua kirkii. Next base: position 6,822 of record SJYC01020520.1, on the reverse strand, counting down.
ATGGAATTCTGCAGCCTTAGTGAGGGAAGCATTTAAATGATTATGCACATGGTTTCTCAGTCCCCTTGTTTGAAGCAGTGTCCAGGGCCAGTGTGCCTGGTGTTTTCCAGTTCAAAGAAACTATTTTTTATCCAGTTAAGTTCAGTTCAGTCGCTCAGTCGTGTCCGACTCTTTGCAACCCCATGAATCGCAGCACGCCAAGCCTCCCTGTCCATCACCAACTCTCAGAGATCACTCAGACTTGCGTCCATCGAGTCAGTGACGCCATCCAGCCATCTCATCCTCGGTCGTCCCCTTCTCCTCCTGCCCCCAATCCCTCCCAGCATCAGAGTCTTTTCCAATGAGTCAACTCTTCGCATGAGGTGGCCAAAGTAAAAGAGTTTCAGCTTCAGCATCATTCCTTCCAAAGAAACCCCAGGGTTGATCTCCTTCAGAATGGACTGGTTGGATCTCCTTGCAGTCCAAGGGACTCTCAAGAGTCTTCTCCAACACCACAGTTCAAAAGCATCAGTTCTTCGGCGCTCAGCCTTCTTTACAGTCCAACTCTCACATCCATACATGACCACAGGAAAAACCATAGCCTTGACTAGACGGACCTTAGTCGACAAAGTAATGTTTCTGCTTTTGAATATACTATCTAGGTTGGTCATAACTTTTCTTCCAAGGAGTAAACATGCAGACTTCTGTGGAGGAAAGTGAGACCGTTATCTGCCTCTGTGGAATGAGAAAAAGGATCTTTCTTTTTTTTTTTCTTTAGTTTAAATTTATTTATTTTAACTGGAGGCTAATTACTTTACAATATTGTATTGGTTTTAAATTAAGTTGTGTTTCAGATATTTTCACCCAAACTTTCTGATTTTAACTCTCTCTTAACACTCTGTTCCAAAAGTACTTAGAGCCGCCAATTTTTGAAACTTATGATGATACTGGATTATAAATTGGGTTATTTCTCAGCATTCTTCACTGCTGGCTAAGTTCCCTACTGTCTCAGGCTAAGTCATCTCACGCTAATCCACCTGGGTTCCACTTCAAAAATTACATTGCTCTTTATTTCTTCTAATGTTCTTCCTTGTTTTGGGGTTTATGTCTTAAAGGAAAAAAAAATCTTTCCTTGCATTTTTAGTGAGGTTTGGAGGGATTAAAATTCGATTACTGAGTACAGTTTAGCCATCTAACACAGACTTTCCTGGGATCCAGCAATTAAAAACATATTCATTTATTTTTATTTTTAATTGTTTTCAGCTGCTCGGGCCTTCATGGCTGTGTTTGGGCTTATCTGTAGTTGAGGTTGGCAAGCAGTGTGCAGGCTTCTCACTGCAGTGGCGTCCCTTGCTGCAGAGCGTGGGCTCAGTAGATTGGCACATGGGCTTAGTTGCTCTGCTGCACGTGGGATCTTCCTGGTCCAGGGACTGAACTGGTGTTCCCTGCATTGCAAGCTAGATTCTTAAGCACTGGACCATCAGGGTAGCCCCTGGGATCCAACTATTAAATACTTGGTTTTCTTGCTGTTATATTTTGACCAGGATTTCTGATTCCATTAATTTTTTCAAGATAATGAGCACGCCACCACTACAACAAACTCTCTTACCATTTTTCATTATATGAGAACTGGCTACAGATAAGAGAGCATGTTAATCCATGTCAATGATTCAGCAGTTATGAACTGAGCATCTATTGGTACCAGGCACTGTGGTAGTCATTTGATATACGGAAATAAGTGAATCTATCCTCATTGGAATCACAATCTAATGGATGGAAGCAATGTAGACAGAAAAAAAGTATCTGTGATATCAGAAGTATGGTCCAAATTCCAGTATAGCCCAGATGAAGACATCAATAACTCTGTCTGGATCAGGCTCAAGGAAGTCTTCCTGGAGGGGTTGATACTGAGATAGGGAATGGGTGTTAGCAGCTTGCCACTTAGAAATAGTGTGATTAAGCTGCAGCAGACAATATAAATCTTTCACCCTCCTAATTTTGGTCAGAGTGCTTTTAGGTGTTAGAATCCCAGATACAAAGCAGATGACATAAGTAAATATTTCAGGCCATTTTAATTCAAGATAACAGAACATCACAATATCAATGTTCACATCATAATTCACAGCTGAGAGGAAACACAATGAAATCAGTCTGCTTTTTCTGTCTTTATTGGGATGTTATGGCAATTGATATAATTGCTTATATAAAATGCTTTATGAGTATAACATAATTCAAATATCAATTTAAAAAGACAAGCTGAAACTGTAGTGACATAACCTCATTCAACTAGTACTTAACTAAGCACCTGTTATGTGACAGAAATTCTTTAGGTGTTGTAGATACAGTGATGAACAAACGGAAGGCAGAAGAGACGAGTGTAAGGAAGGGAGAAATATAGATTGCAGTAGGAGCAAATAGCAGGTGGAACTGTCCCAGTTTTAGATTTTGGGGACAGAGTAAGACCCATTCAGGACTCTGCAATAAAGTCAGCATGTCTGGAGCCCAAATCATGAGGCAGAGAACAGCATAAGATAATGCTACAGTGATATAGGAAGCTGCCAGTTAATAAATCTGTAAGAATCCATGTTAAGGAATTTGAATTTTATCCCAACAATGATGGACACTGAATGGGAGTAACATGTTTATATGTATATTTTAGCAAGATCATCCTGCTGATATAATTAGAACATCATATTTTAAGTCCTTAATAAAATAATAAACTAAGAAAAGATCATCAGTGGCTTCTAATATAATAAAAGAAGCACTAGGCATTTAGTACACAATTCCACATATGACATATTTATAGAAAAACTGAACCTAAAGCAGACCGCTTTTCTAGGTTAAAATACAAGTTTATAGGAAATGCAGGGCGGCAGACCATGTTCAGTGAAAACACAGGGTTACAGACAAGAACGACAGGCTGTTGGGAACTCTATAGGACAAAAAACTCAATTTATTCAGGAAATACAGTCAAGGGAATAAGAATCTGGAGGAGAAACATACAGAGTAGGAGGACATTTAAGGGCCACTTCAACCAATGGGGGCTTCCCCGATAGCTCAGTTGGTAAAAAATCCACCTGCGATGCAGGAGACCCTGGTCCCATTCTTGGACTGGGAAGATCTGCTGGAGAAGGGATAGGCTACCCACTCCGGTATTCTTGGTCTTCCCTTGTGGCCCAGCTGGTAAATAATCAGCCTGCAACGTGGGAGACCTGGGTACAATTCCTAGGTTGGAAGATCCCCTGGAGAAGGGAAAGGGTACCCACTCCAGTAGTCTGGCTTGGAGAATTCCTTGAACTGTATAGTTAACTGGGTTGCAAAGAATTGGACACGACTGAGCTACTTTCACTTTCAACTCAATGTAGGGAGAGGATTTTGTTTGTAAAATGATTCAAACAAACAAACAAAAGTGATAAACTACTGTGATACTCTTAGGGAAATTTAAACAGTGACTAGATATTTGAAAGTTCCTAGGTAAGGAGTTTCTATGAGTTTTTCTAGCTGTGAAAATGATGTAGTGGTTATGTTTTAAAAAAACAATTTTTATTTTCCAGATAGGTGCCAGCATAAAAACAAGGCGATTAATAAATAAGACAACTAGCTGCTGTGTTTGTTACTACTAGTTTTCTCCTATAATTGGTTGCAGGAGAGGAAGATTGGAAGTAGAATGACCATGTAGGTAGGAGGTTTTTGTCCCAGTCCAGGAGAAAGAGAATGGAGGGCAAGACTAGCTAGGTGGCAGGAAGGTGGAGAAAAGTAGATGGTTTCAAGACATACTCTGGAAATAGAGCTGATAGAATTTGTTGATGAATTGGATTTGTGGGAATGTTGATGTAAGGAAATAGACAAGAACATTTGCCAGATTTAAGGCTTGATCAATTTGGTAGATTGAGAGTGTCATGTGTTCCAAAAGGGAAAACTAGAGAATAAGTAGTGTTTGGAGAGACAGGGTAAGATTTAATATAGATGTGAGTTCTTGGTTTTAGATTTCAGTGAGATATGCTAATACACATGGAGTAATCTGTATTTGAATGTTCAGGTTTGGAGTTCAGGAAATATCTCTGGCTTAGAAGCATCAAATTATGATTCGTTGGCATGTAGACAGCCAACTGAAGTTATGGAACTAAATGTGATCACCCTGGGGGAATGTGATTGAAAAGGAAGAGAGGGAAAGGGAGAAGAGGAGAGGGGGGAGCAAAGGTCTAGAACACAACTCTGAGAACTGGCAACACAAATTTATGAAGGGAGAATCGACCTGCAAAATAACAAGATGGGGTGGAGAGAATATGAAAAAATTGTCTCCTGATATTCCAGGAAGCAAAAGAAGATAGTGTTTCCAAAAGAAGTGTGTGGTTAATTTAATGTTGTCAACTTCTATAGAAAAATTAAATTAGATGAGGACAGAAAGAACATTGTGTTTGCTGACATATAAGTCATTAGTGTCTTTATGAAGATTTTGTGTGTGTGTGTGTGTGTGTGGAATGATCTAGCAAAACTAACTTGAAGTAGGTTGAGGAGTGAGTAAAATGTGGGCAAATTGTGACAGAAAATATAGGAAAATTTTAAAGGCAATGTTATCAGGAAGGAAAGATGGGGTTAATGTGTTTTTAAGTCTTAACCATGTGTTAATGAAGATGGAAAAGATCCAGTAGAGCATAAGAAAAATAAAAAAAAATAGGAGGGGGATAATCAGAAGTGGAAAAACATCTAAAAATCATAGAATAGTTAGGAACCAGAGAAGATGTGAAGGGTTTGATTTTAAATAGAAGAGACATTACTTCTTTTGTCACAGAAAAGATAATGGAAGGATACAGGTAGCTTCCCTGGTAGCTTAGACAGTAAAGAATCTGCCTGCAATGTGGGAGACTGGGGTTTGGTTCCTGGGTTGGGAGGATCCCCTGGAGAAGGAAAAGGCTACTCACTCTAGTACTCTTGCTTGAGAAATTCCATGGACAGAGGAGCCTGGCAAGCTACAGTCTATGGGGTTGCAAAGGGTCAGTGAGTTTAGGCACAGATACTTTTGTAGCTCTGTGTGTTTATATGTGTGTGTGTATGAAGGAAAAAAGGGAGGATTATCTGCTAAGACTGCAGGAAGATTTGGAGATGCATCAAAGAGGTTTGAGAACAATGGGGAAAAGCTGAAGTAGCTATGGATATATATCCTCTGAGTTGACTGTGAGATTATAAAGTGGCTTAGGGATCAATATTGACCACAAGTGACCACAAATATAGTGGCAACAATATATGCAGTTGGATGATTTTCACCAACAGCGTGCAGCAATTTGCATATAGTAAAAGGAGAAACATTTTAAAACAAAAAATGTGAATGGTCCAAAGCAAGCTTTATTTACCTAAGTTGTAATTTCCTGTTAGCTCTCAGGGACTTTGTTAGTAAAAGTGAGATAATAGATTCAATATACTTTGAGATCTTCGGAATGAACGTCCTTTTTAAAGACAAAGTGAAACTACCATGATAATCACATAAAATTAAGCTATTTGAGATGTTTTCTATTCTTTTTGATTCCTGCATTACATGCCATTGATTTCCCTTTGATCCATCCCTTCACGATTAACTTAGGCATGATTTTCCTAATGCTTGATATTATCTTGTCAGTTTAAGAAACATCAGAGTAAATCAAAACTGAAGATGCCTATGATCACAAGATAACAAACATGTCAAAATAGAAATGTCTGTTTTTCTTAATTTAATAGCAGCTTATACCTCTCACCAAATCCACACAAATTTTCCAAATACCAACTATTGTATATCTGTGAAATGAATTTCAGTCAAAATTTAGACATGTATTTGAATGAACATTTATTCTATTGTAATGCTGTTTAGTTTGTACCTAGCATTGTTGTTAGATCCTAGGGATTTATATATGGATAAGACAAATTTCTTTTGTGTATTTAAGGAGCTCATGAATTTGAGGCAGAGTAAAGACGAGGTGGAGGATCAGCCAGTGAAGAGCCTTATATTTCTTGCTAATGGAATTTGAATTTTAAGTTGTGGGCAGATTAAAACCTCCAAAGGATTTTCATTAAGGAAGTGACATTATCAGATTTGTGTTAAGGTCACTTTTATAGCAGAGTGTAGAAAAGGGACTGGAGGATAATAAGCTATAAGGAAAGAGAGAATTAACATTCCTGGAATGCCTGCTATATGCAAGACACAGTATTAATACACATAATATCACTTAATCAACACAAGAACAGTTAAGAACAAGCATTATCATCTCCATTTTATAGCTGAGTAAAATAAGGTTTAGAGAAGTTAATGTCCCAAAAGTCACAATCACAGTAAAATATATTGTTGGCTTCTGAACACAGCCTGACTCCAAGATCCATGCTGTTCTTCTGGACCATACAGTCCGTGAGGGGCACTAGATGAATCTAAAAGTGAATAATGATGAAATTGTGAGTCAGGACTGTGGCTGTAGGAATGGAAAGAAAGTAAAATGTGAGAAATATTCACGGAATAGAATTGGCAACAAGACCAGTATTTTGTAGATTTGGATTGGATGGGGAGGGAAACCAAGGGGCAGTGAGAAGTCAAGAACCTCTCCTGGGTTTTAATTTGCCTAAATGAGTGGACAGATGATGATACTTCGAACTGAAATTGGTTCATAAAAAGAATAAATGGAAAAATGTTGAAGATACAGGACAAAATGGGAATAATTGATAGAATGAAGAGCTGGAGGAGATGGAAAAGAGTACTGGTGGAGGGATTATCTTAGTTGCTTTCTTTTTAAAGGGAAGAGGGACTATTTATATGCTCAAATATAGATAAATACAGCAAGAAGGGAATAATATTGAGATAATTTAGACTCAATAGCCTCTATA
>SJYC01020517.1:0-35553 GCA_006408675.1 Madoqua kirkii | reverse complement strand
GAAATGTGAGAAAATTCATCAAAAAAGGAAAAACTTTGACAAATATGGTGATAGATTAAATAGCATAATCTTGTTAAGTGGACTTTATACTGAATAATGGGAATAAAAGGATGACTGGAATGATTTCATGAGGAGTGGGAAGATATACACTGGAGGCAGCATACAAACACAAACAATTTTGCAAAGAACAGTGCTGCAAAAAAAGATAATTTTTCAGTAAAGTAACTACAAGGCTATGTTTGTTTGTTTGTTTGTTTGTTTCCAGTAGTCATGTACAGATTAGACAGTTGGACTATAAAGAAGATTGAGCATCAAAGAATTTATTCTTTCAGATTGTAATGCTGGAGAAGATTCTTGAGAGTCCTTGGACTGTGAGGGGATCAAACCAGTTAATCCTAAAGGAAATTAACCCTGAATATTCATTGGAAGAACTGATGCTGAATCTGAAGCTCCAACACTTTGGCCACCTGATGTGAAGAGCCAACTCATTGGAAAAGACTTTGATGCTGAGAAAGTTTGAGGGCAGGAGTAGAAGGAGGTGACAGAGGATGAGATGGTTGGATGGCATTACTGACTGAATGTACATCAGCTTGAGCAAAATCTCAGAGATAGTGAAGGACAGAGAAGACTGGCATGCTTCTGTCCATGGGATTGAAAAGAGTCGGACAAAACTTAGTGACTGAACAATTACAGCAAAACTGTTAAAGTAGACTTATTGTCTTACTCAAAATTTCTACTTTTCAGTATTTAATCTTAAAAATATTGGATCATTCTAGACCAATCTTGAGTAAGACAATTTATTATATGATTAGTATTTTCTAATTTGTTGTTATTTAGTCACTATGTCATGTCCAACTCTTTTGGTCACAAGTCATGTCCATGGACTGTAGCTAGCTAGCAACTTCTGTCCATGGAATTTTCCAGGCAAGAATACTGGAGTTGATTGCCATTACCTTCAGTGGATTTTCCTGCCATTTTCTTCTCCTTGGGATCTATCCCAGGGATAGAACTTGTGTCTTCTGTATTAACAGGTGGAATCTTTACTACTGAGCCACCAGAGAAGCATTTTACTAATTAGAAAAAGTGACAAAATATTAAAATTGGATATGTTACAGAGTATTAGAAACATATTTTGGAAATAATTTTACATAGTATATTAAATCCTGATATTGTAGTAATAGTAGTGTTAGTCACTGGTGTCCAAATCTTTGTGAATTATAGTCCGCCAGGTTACTCTGCCTGTGGGATTCTCCAAGCAAGAATACTAGAATGGGTTGCTATTCCCTTCTCCATGGGATCTTTCTGACCCAGGGATTGAATCCAGTCTTCTACATTACAGGCAGATTATTTACCATCTGAGCCACCAGGGAAGCCCAGAATCCTTATATATCATCAGGCTTTTATATTTGTGGACCCTGAATTTGGCAATTCATCCAGGAGCCATGGTTGGCGAATCCACTAATGCAGAATCTCTGAATTGGAGGGACAAATTTGCTATGCTGTGCTGTTTTGTATTAGGAAATTTATCACCTCTACATTTGGTGGAGAGGGAGGAGAGGTGTCCTAGAACCATTCCCCCACCAGATATTGATGAATTACTGACTTGTTGGGGAAAAAAAAAAGGGGGGGGGGAGGCAGTATAAGTAGTAAATCACCATATACTCTAAGAGCATATTTTAATAAAGTACATAAAATATGAAGCAAAATGAATTGTCTTCAAATTTAAAGAGTAGTTACCTGTAGTGGATGACTTATACTGTATTTTTTAAATATTTTCCTGTATATCAAATTGTATTATGATGCATACATATATATTTGACAATTGAGCAATGTAGGATTAGGGACATAAACATCACTGGTTGTAGAATTTGCCTTAACTTTGCATTAAATATGCAGTTTTTCCTCTGAAGAGTCAACCAACCTTGGATAGAATAGAACTGTAGTATTATTTATTGAAAATAAAATGGCATAGGAGTGGATCCATGCAGTTCAAACCCATGTTGTTCAGTTGTCAGTTCAGTTCAATTAAGTCACTCAGTTGTTCCTGACTGTGATTCCATGAATTGCAGCATGCTAGGCCTCCCTGTCCATGACCAACTCCTGGAGTACACAAACTCATACCCATCAAGTTGGCGATGCCATCCAGACATCTCATCTGTTGTCCCCTTTTCCTGTCCCCAATCCCTCCTAGCATCAGAGTCTTTTCCAATTAGTCAGCTCTTTGCATTATAGAATAGAACTGTAGTATTATTTATTGAAAATAAAATGGCATAGGAGTGGATCCATGCAGTTCAAACCCATGTTGTTCAGTTGTCAGTTCAGTTCAATTAAGTCACTCAGTTGTTCCTGACTGTGATTCCATGAATTGCAGCATGCTAGGCCTCCCTGTCCATGACCAACTCCTGGAGTACACAAACTCATACCCATCAAGTTGGCGATGCCATCCAGACATCTCATCTGTTGTCCCCTTTTCCTGTCCCCAATCCCTCCTAGCATCAGAGTCTTTTCCAATTAGTCAGCTCTTTGCATGCCAAAGTATCAGAGTTTCAGCTTTAGCATCAGTCCTTCCAAAGAACACCCAGGGCTGATCTCTTTAGAATGGACTGGTTGGATCTCTTTGCAGTCCAAGGAACTCTCAAGAGTCTTAGCCAACACCACAGTTGAAAAGCATCAATTCCTCAGCGTTCAGCTTTTTCACAGTCCAACTTTTACATCTATACATGACCACTGGGTAAACCATAGCCTTGAAGAGATGGACCTTTGTTGGAAACTAATGTCTCTGCTTTTCAATACGTTATCTACGTTGGTCATAACTTTCCTTCCAAGAGTAAGCTTTTTTTTTTTTAAATTTCATGGCTGCAATCACCATCTGCAATGATTTTGAAGCCCCTCCTCCCTCAAAAAAATTAAAGTCTGACACTGTTTTCACTGTTTCCCCATCTATTTCCCATGAAGTGATGGGACCGGATGCCAAGATCTTCGTTTTTTGAATGTTGAGCTTTAAGCCAACTTTTTTACTATCCTCTTTCACTTTCATCAAGAGGCCTTTTAGTTCCTCTTCACTTTCTGCTGCAAGGGTGGTGTCATTTGCATAACTGATTTTATTGATATTTCTCCTTGCAGTCTTGATTCCAGCTTGTGCTTCATCCAGTCCAGCATTTCTCATGATGTACTCTGTATATAAATTAAATAAGCAGGATGACAATATACAACCTTGATGTACTCCTTTTCCTATTTGGAACCAGTTTGTTGTTCCATGTTCAGTTTTAACTGTTTCTTCCAGACATGCATATAGGTTTCTCAAGAGGCAGGTCAGGTGATCTGGTATTTCAATCTCTTTCAGAATTTTCCACACTTTACTGTGATCCATGTAGTAAAAGGCTTTGGCATAGTCAGTAAAGCAGAAATAGATGTTTTTATGAAACTCTTTCACTTTTTCGATAATCCAGCAGACATTGGCAGTTTGAAATCTGCTTCCTCTGCATTTTCTAAAACCAGCTGAACACCTGGAAGTTCACAGTTCATGTATTGCTGAAGCCTGGTTTGGAGAACTTTCAGCATTACTTTACTAGCGTTCAGGAGTCAACTATGGTTTATTTATGTTCTACAAAATTATCTTTTCATAAAGTAAAACATATATAAAAATACTCTATACTTATCAAGTTTTCTAAAACTCTAAACTCATGGATTTAATTGAGTTATTTTTGCAAATGAGGTGATATTTTTAAAAAGTCTTGTTAATTATAAATTAGGCAAGGCAATGGCACCCAACTCCAGTGCTCGTGTCTGGAAAATGCCATGGATGGAATAGCCTGGTAGGCTGCCGTTCATGGGGTCGCTAAGTCGAACATGACTGAGAGACTTCACTTTCATCTTTCATTTTCATGTATTGTAGAGGGAAATGGAAACTCATTCCAGTGTTCTTGCCTGGAGGATCCTAGAGACAGGGGAGCCTAATGGGCTGCCATCTATGGGGGTCACACAGAGTCAGACACAACTGAAGTGACTTAGCAACTTAGAAAATTATAAATTAATGTGAAAGGGATGGATTATTTAATTAATAATATTACAGAAAAACAATAGCTTAGATTTTTGCTGCAGGTCACAAATTAATGCTATGTAATTGTTAAAGTTGAACTTTAATGATATATGATGTAGACAGTAGGTATTTATTGTTCTTAGGTCTACATGTAGCAAAGAATAAAGGACATAACTTATGATTTACAACATCTAGGTGAAAAACACAGTAGATATAAAGCAAATAATTTGATTCAGAATCCTTTCAACTAGGAAGGTCACAGGGAATTGAAGAGACGGATGTAAACAAATGATGACAATGCATTGGAAACAGTTGGGGTATTTAAATAGGTTACTACTTTTTTTTTTTTTTTTTTTGCATTTGCTTGTTTTGTTTCAAGCAACTGAATTGGACATGCATAATCAAGGATAACCATTTCAGTATGTTTGCCTTTAGAACTGCATAAAGAGTATGAAAAGGCAAACGGATAGGACACTGAAAGATGAGCTCCCCAGGTTAGAAGGTGCTCAATATGCTACTAGAGATTGGTAGAAAAATAACTCCAGGGATTGTTGAAAAGATGCTGGAGGAATAGGACGGGGAGACCACTTTCTCCCTTACAAATTCATCAAAAGAACATTTCAGTGCTGAGTAAATTCCACAAAACAACTTCTGAGCAGAGGACATCAGGGACCCAGCAAAGCAGATCATTGACTTCAAAAACAGGTAGGAAAAAATATAAAAGATGAAAAAAGAGACAAAGGAGGTAGGGAGAGAGCTCCGTTCTGGGAAGTGAATCAGTCCCAGGAAGAGACTCTTAAAAAGAGAGGTTTCCAAACACCAGAAGACATTCTCACAGCTGAGTCTGTGGCAAGCCTTAGAAGCACAGAGGGCAACATAACAGGAAGGAAAAATAAATAAATAATTAAAACCAACAGATTACGAACCCAATAGTAACTCCCCCAGTGGAAAAGCAGCACAGACGCCTGCATCCGCCACTAGCAAGTGTGGGTTGGGCAGGGAGGAGCGGGAAGTGCAAGTGGCAGTGCTTTCTAAGAATATAGCCATGGGAAGGGCAGGCTGCAGTGCTTTTCACAAGAATCGGGCCGGAATGCTCTGTGCATGGCCAGAGCTAACTAACTTGGGCTAGCAAACCAGACTGTGGGATAGCCACCACACAAAACGCTTGAACATAGTACACCACAGGACCACACATAGAACAATGGACAGATCAGAAATAGCTGGCTGTAGACCATCTCCCTCTGGTGACAGGCAGCCAGAGCCTTAAGGGCTGGAAGGGGGCAATTGCAGCCCAAGAGAGACATTACCTACCAAATTGCAAGCAGGTTTCTTTTCTAACTAAGACTTCTGGGGGCTCTGGACAATCAACATCTGCTGAGAAGGAACACCCAGAAAACTGAGCAGCATGGAAAGGCCATAAGTCGCAGCGATTGCGCTGGCCAAACTCCCTAGCTAATCAGACCTGGGAAGGGCACAAAACACAGGCCCAGCCAAATCTGTGCCTCTGAGGGCTTCTTGAGCACAGAACCTGAGTGGCTTAGATGGAGGTGGTGCATGAAGCCTAGGGCTGCCTCGGACACTTTGCAGTGGAGCAACATAGAGCCTGAGTGGTGTGTGCCACAAGTAGAGGCAAGCCCAGCGTGGATTCCACCACTGCTCTCCTTGTGTCAAGACAGAAATCAGACACTGAAGAGACCACCAGAGGAAGTTAAACAGAGGTAACTTCCTTGGTAGTGACCCCGCAGAGTCCACAATGCTAGAGAAAGGGCCAGATATACCTTTACTACTTTTATGATCAATTTTTTTTTGAGTTGATGTGGATGTGTGATTGTTTTTTCTTCTTTCTTTTTTTAAATATTCTTTTTTCTTCTTTTTTAAACTTTCTTAAATTTTTAAGTCCTCTATTTCTCCAATTATTATTTTTATAACCTATTATTATTAAAAAAAACTATTTTTCAAACAAACTCTGTATGTAATCTTTTTGTGGGTGATGTTTTTTTTAAATAATTCTTGTGGCTTTTTATTCTCTTCTTCTTTTCTTTAATATTGTATTTTTGAAAATCCAATCTCTACTCCAGGTTTTTGATCTTTGCATTTTCGTATTTGTTGTCATTTTTGTACATTAAAAAAACCAATTTTCAGTACCCAATTTTACCTGAGAGCGAGATTACTGGCTTGACCACTGTCTCCTCCTTTGGACTCCCCCTTTTCTTCACCAGGTGGCCTCTGTCTCCTCCTTCCCCCTTCTCTTCTCTACCTGACTCTGTGAATCACTGTGTGTTCCAGACGGTGGAGAACACAGGGAACTGGTTACTGGCAGGATCTGTCTCCCTCCTTTTCATCTCTCTCTTTTATCCTCCTGGCCATCTCTGTTTACTTCCTCCCTCTCCTCTTCCCTGTATAATTCTGTGAACATCACTGAGAGGTCCAGACTGTGGAGCACACATACAGAAGTAATTACTGCCTAGCTTGCTCTCTCCTCTTTTGATCCCACCTCATCTCATTCTGGTCACCTCTAACTACCCCCTTCCTCTTCTCTTCTCCTTGTAACTCAGGGAACCTCTATGGGTGAACCTCAATGTGGAAAAATCTTTCATCTTTAATCTAGATGTTTTTATCATCAGTGCTGTATAGATGGAGAAGTACTGAGGTTACTGTAAAAATAAAACTGAAAACCAGAAATGGGAGGCTTAAGTCCAAATCCTGAGAACATCAGAGAAATCCTGAATCAGGGAACATTATTTGATAGGAGCTCATCAAACGCTTCCATACCTACACTGAAACCAGCACCACCTAGGGCCAACAAGTTCTAGAGCAAGACATACCAAGCAAATTCTCCAGCAACACAGGAAAACACCCCTGAGCTTTAATATTCAGGCAGCTCATAATTACTCCAAAACCACTGATGTCTCATAACCATTTACTGGACATTTCACAGCACTTCAGAGAGAAGAAATCCAGCTCTACCCACCAGAACTCCAACACAAGCCTCCCTAATCAAGAAACATTGACAAGCCACTGATATAAGCCGACCCACAGTGAGGAAACTCCATAATAAAGAGAACTCCACAAATTCCTAGAATATAGAAAAGCCACCCCAAACACAGCAATATGACCAAGATGAAGAGAGAGAGGAATACCAAGCAGGTAAAGGAACAGGAGAAATGCCCACCAAACCAAACAAAAGAGCAAGAGATAGAGAATCTACTCAAGAAAGAATTCGAAATATTGATAGTGAAAATGATCCAAAATCTTGAAATCAAAATGGAATCACAGATAAATAGCCTGGAGACAAGGACTGAGAAGATGCAAGAAAGGTTTAACAAGGACCTAGAAGAAATAAAAGAGTCAATATATAATGAATAATGCAATAAATGAGATCAGAAACACTCTGGATGCAACAAATAGTAGAATAACGAAGGCAGAAGATAGGATTAGTGAAATATAACATAGAATGGTAGAAATAAATGAATCAACAAGGAAAAAAGTAAAACGAATTAAAAGAAATGAGGACAACCTCAGAGCCCTCCAGGACAATATGAAATGCTCCAACATTCGAATTATAGGAGTCCAGAAAAAGAAAATAAAAAGAAAGACCATGAGAAAATACTTGAGGAGATAATAGTTGAAAACTTTCTTAAAGTGGGGAAGGAAATAATCACTCAAGTCCAAGAAATCCAGAGACTGCCAAACAGGATAAACCCAAGATGAAACTCTCTAAGACATATAATAATCAAATTAACAAAGACCAAACACAAAGAACAAATATTAAAAGCAGCAAGGGAAAAACAATAAATAACACACAAGAGGATCCCCATAAGAATAACTGCAGATCTTTCAATACAAATTCTTCAGGCCAGGAGGGAATGGCAAGACATACTTAAAGCAGTGAAAGAAAATAACCTACAGCCCAGACTACTGTACCCAGCAAGGATCACATTCAAATACGAAGGAGAAATAAAAATCTTTACAGACAAGCAAAAGCTAAGAGAGTTAAGCACCACCAAACCAGCTCTACAACAAATGCTAAAGGATAGTCTTTAAACAGGAAGCAAAAAAAGGGCATATAAACCTGAACCAAAAACAATAAAGTAAATGGCAATGAGATTATACTTATCAATAATTACCTTAAACTTAAATGGGCTAAATGCTTCAACCAAAAGGCAAAGACTGGTTAAATGGATACAAAATCAAGATCCCTATATATGCTACTTACGAGAGACTCACCTCAAAACAAGGGACACACACAAACTGAAAGTGAAGGGCTGGAAAAAGATATTCCACGCAAATACAGACCAAAAGAAGGCAGGAGTAGCAATACTCATATCTGATAAAATAGACTTTAAAACAAAGGCTGTGAAAAGAGACAAAGAAGGCCACTACATAAGGATTAAAGGAACAATCCAAGAAGAAGATATAACAATTATAAAGGTAAATGCTCCCAACATAGGAGCACCACAATATGTAAGACAAATGCTAACAAGCATGAAAAGGGAAATTAACAATAACACAATAATAGTGGGAGACTTTAATAACCCACTCACAGCTATACACAGATCAACTAAACAGAAAATTAACAAAGAAACACAAATTTTAAGTGATACAATAGACCAGTTAGACCTAATTGATATCTGTAGGACATTTCACCCCAAAACAATGAATTTCACCTTTTTCTCAAGTGCTCATGGAAGCTTTTCCAGAATAGATCACATCCTGGGCCATAAATCTAACCTTGATAATTCAAAAAAAATCAAAATCATTCCAAGCATCTTTTCTGATCATAATGCACTATGATTAGATCTCAATTACAGGAGAAATACTATTAAAAATTCCAAAATTTGGAAGGTGAACAAAACCCTTCTGAATAACCAACAAATCACAAAAGAAATAAAAAAAGAAATCAAAATATGCATAGAAATGAATGAAAATAAAAACACAACAACCCAAAACTTGTCGGACACTATAAAAGCAGTTCTAAGAGGAAAGTTCATAGCAATACAGGCATACTTCAAGAAACAAGAAAAATGTCACCTAAAGCAACTAGAAATGGAAGAAATGGAGAATCCCAGAGTTAGTAGAAGGAAAGACATCTTAAAAATTAGGGCAGGAATACATGCAAAAAAAAAAAAAAGAGACCATAGCAAAAATCAACAAAGCAAAAAGCTGGTTCTTTGAAAGGATAAATAAAATTGACAAACCATTGGCCAGACTCATCAAGAAACAAAGAGAAAAAAATCAAATCAATGAAATTAGAAATGAAAATGGAGACATCAAAACAGACAACACAGAAATACAAAGAATCATAAGAGACTACTATCAGCAATTATATGCCAATAAAATGGACAACTTGGAAGAAATGAACAAATTCTTAAAAGAGTACAATTTTCCAAAACTGAACCAGGAAGAAATAGAAAATCTTAACAGACCCATCACAAGCATGGAAATTGAAACTGTAATCAGAAATCTTTCAGCAAACAAAAAACCAGATCCAGACAGCTTGACAGCTGAATTCTATCAAAATTTTAGAGAAGAGCTAACACTTATCCTAATCAAAGTCTTCCAGAAAATTGGAGAGGAAGGTAAACTTCCAAACTCATTCTATGAGGCCACCATCACCCTAAGACCAAAACCTGACAAAGATGTCACAAAAAACGAAACCTACAGGCCAGTATCACTGATGAACATAGATGCAAAAATACTTCACAAAATTCTAGCAATAAGAATCCAACAACACATTAAAAAGATCATACACCATGACCAAAGGGGCTTTATCCCAAGGATGCAAGGATTCTTCAATATCTGCAAATCAATCAACATAATTCACCACATTAACATATTGAAAAATAAAAGTCATATGATTATCTTAATAGATGCAGAGAAGATCTTTGACAAAATTCAATGCCCATTTATGATAAAAAACTCTCCAGAAAGCAGGAATAGAAGGAACGTACCTCAACATGATAAAAGCTATATATGACCAACACACAGCAAATATTATTCTCAGTGGTGAAAAACTGAAAGCATTTTCCCTAAAGTTAGGAACAAGACAAGCGTGCCCACTTTCACTGCTACTATTCTATAGTTCTGGAAGTTTTGGCCAGAGCAATCAGAGCAGAAAAAGAAATAAAAGGAATCCAAACTGGAAAAGAAGAAGTAAAACTCTCACTGTTTGCAAATGACATGATCCTCTATATAGAAAATACAAAAGACTCCACCAGAAAACTGCTAGAACTAATCAATGAATATAGTAAAGTTACAGCATATAAAATCAACACTCAGAAATCCCTTGCATTCTTATACACTAATAATGATAAAGTAGAAAAAGAAGTTAAGGAAACAATTCCATTCACCATTGCAATGAAAAGAATAAAATACTTAGGAATATACCTACCTAAAGAAACTAAACACCTATATATCAAAAACTATAAAACACTGATGAAAGAAATCAAAGAGGACACTAATAGAGAAATATACCATGTTCATGGATGGGAAGAATCAATATAGTGAAATGAGTATACAAAGCAATCTACAGATTCAGTGCAATCCCAATCAAGCTACCAGTGGTATTTTTCACAGAACTAGAACAAATAATTTCAATATTTG
Organism: Madoqua kirkii; assembly: GCA_006408675.1. NCBI lineage: Eukaryota > Metazoa > Chordata > Mammalia > Artiodactyla > Bovidae > Madoqua > Madoqua kirkii. Next base: position 24,911 of record SJYC01020517.1, on the reverse strand, counting down.
TATGGAAATACAAAAAAAAACCTCGAATAGTCAAAGCAATCTTGAGAAAGAAGAATGGAACTGGAGGAATCAATGTGCCTGACTTCAGGCTCTACTACAAAGCCACAGTCATCAAGACAGTATGGTACTGGCACAAAGACAGAAATATAGATCAATGGAACAAAATAGAAAGTCCAGAGACAAATCCACACCTATGGACACCTTATGTTTGATAAAGGAAGCAAGAATGTACAATAGATTAAAGACAATCTACTTAACAAGTGGTGCTGGGAAAACTGGTCAACCACTTGTAGAAGAATGAAACTAGATCACTTTCTAACACCACACACACAAACAAATTGAAAGTGGATTAAAGATCTAAACATAAGACCAGAAACTATAAAACTCCTAGAGGAGAACATAGGCAAAACACTCTTCGACATAAATCACAGCAGGATCCTCTTTGATCCACCTCCCAGAATACTGGAAATAAAAGCGAAAATAAACAAATGGAATATAATTAAAATTAAAAGCTTCTGCACAACAAAGGAAACTATAAGCAAGGTGAAAAGACAGCTTTCTGAATGGGAGAAAACAATAGCAAATGAAGCAACTGACAAACAACTAATCTCAAAAATATATAAGCAATTTATGCAGCTCAACTCCAGAAAAATAAACAATCCAATCAAAAAATGGGCCAAAGATCTAAACAGGCATTTTTCCAAAGAAGACATATGGATGGCTAACAAACACATGGAAAGATGCTCAACATCATTCATTATCAGAGAAATGTGAATCAAGACCACAGTGAGGTACCATTTCACACCAGTCAGAATGACTATGATCCAAAAGTCTACAAGCAATAAATGCTGGAGAGGATGTGGAAAAAAGAAAACCTTCTTACTCTGTTGGTGAGAATGCAAACTAGTACAGCCACTATGGAAAACAATGTGGGGATTCCTTAAAAAATTGCAAATAGAACTGCCTTATGATCCAGCAATCCCACTGCTGGGCATACACACCACGGTAACTAGAATTGAAAGACACTTTTACCCCAGTGTTCATTGCAGCACTGTTTATATTAGCCAGGACATGGAAACAACCTAGATGTTCATCAGCAGATGAATGGATAAGAAAGCAGTGGTACATATACACAATGGAGTATTACTCAGCCCTTAAAAAGAATACCTTTGAATCAGTTCTAATGAGATAGATTAAAATGGGGTCGATTATACAGAGTGAAGTAAACCAGAAAGAAAAAAACACCAGTACTGTATACTGAAACATATATATGTAATTTAGAAAGATAGTAATGATGACCTTGTATGTGAAACAACAAAAGAGACACAGATTTATAGAACGGACTTTTGGTCTCTGAGGGAGAAGGACAGGGTGGGATAATTTAGGAAAATGGCATTGAAATATGTATAGTATCATGTAAGAAGCAAAGTGTCAGTCTATGTTTTATACATGAGGATGATCCAGAGATTTCTGAATGGGAGAAAACAATAGCAAATGAAGCAACTGACAAACAACTAATCTCAAAAATATATAAGCAATTTATGCAGCTCAACTCCAGAAAAATAAACAATCCAATCAAAAAATGGGCCAAAGATCTAAACAGGCATTTCTCCAAAGAAGACATATGGATGGCTAACAAACACATGAAAAGATGCTCAACATCATTCATTATCAGAGAAATGTGAATCAAGACCACAGTGAGGTACCATTTCACACCAGTCAGAATGACTATGATCCAAAAGTCTACAAGCAATAAATGCTGGAGAGGATGTGGAAAAAAGAAAACCTTCTTACTCTGTTGGTGAGAATGCAAACTAGTACAGCCACTATGGAAAACAATGTGGGGATTCCTTAAAAAATTGCAAATAGAACTGCCTTATGATCCAGCAATCCCACTGCTGGGCATACACACCACGGTAACTAGAATTGAAAGACACTTTTACCCCAGTGTTCATTGCAGCACTGTTTATATTAGCCAGGACATGGAAACAACCTAGATGTTCATCAGCAGATGAATGGATAAGAAAGCAGTGGTACATATACACAATGGAGTATTACTCAGCCCTTAAAAAGAATACCTTTGAATCAGTTCTAATGAGATAGATTAAAATGGGGTCGATTATACAGAGTGAAGTAAACCAGAAAGAAAAAAACACCAGTACTGTATACTGAAACATATATATGTAATTTAGAAAGATAGTAATGATGACCTTGTATGTGAAACAACAAAAGAGACACAGATTTATAGAACGGACTTTTGGTCTCTGAGGGAGAAGGACAGGGTGGGATAATTTAGGAAAATGGCATTGAAATATGTATAGTATCATGTAAGAAGCAAAGTGTCAGTCTATGTTTTATACATGAGGATGATCCAGAGAGATGATATGGGTGAGAGGTGAGAGAGGGTTTCAGGATTGTAAGCTCGTGTGCACCAGTAGTGGATTCATGTCAATGTATGGCAAAACCAATACAGCATTGTAAAGTAGAATAAAGTAAAAAAAAACAAACAAACTAACTAACAAACTCCATAAAGAAGGAAAATATGGAGCCAAAGCAAAAACAACACCCAATTGTAGATATAACTGGTGATGGAAGTCTGATTCTGTAGAGAGCAATATTGCATAGGAACGTGGGATGTTAGGTCCATGAATCAAAGCAAATTGGAAGTGGTTAAACAGGAGATGGCAAGAGTGAACATCAACATTTTAGGAATCAGTGAACTAATATGTACTGGAATGTGAGAATTTTACTCAGATGACCATTATATCTACTACTGTGGGCAAAAATCCCTTAGAAGAAATTGAGTAGGCATCATACTCCACAAGAGTCCAAAATGCAGTATTTGGTGCAATCTCAAAAAATGACAGAATGATCTCTGTTTGATTCCAAGGTTAATAATTCAATATCACACACACACACACACACACACACACACACACACACACACACACAAGTCTATGCCCCAACCAGTCATGCTGAAGAAGCTGAAGTTGAACGGCTCTGTGAAGGCTTAAAGCTCAACATTCAGAAAACTAAGATCATGGCATCTGGTCCAATCACTTAACGCAAATAGATGGGAAAATAGTGGATGACTTTATTTTTCTGGGCTCAAAAATCACTGAAGATGGTGACTGCTGCTATGAAGTTAAAAGATGCTTACTCTCTAGAAGGAAAGCTATGACCAACCTAGACAGCATTTTTAAAAGCAGAGACATTACTTTATCAACAAAGGCCCATCTAGTCAAGGCTATGTTTTTTCTGAGTGGTCATGTATGGATGTGAGAATTGGACTGTGAAAAAGCTAAGCACTGAAGAATCGATGCTTTTGAACTATGGCATTGGAGAAGACTCTTGAGTCTCTTGGATTGCAAGGAGATCCAACAAATTCATCTTAAAGGAGATCAGGCCTGGGTGTTCATTGGAAGGATTGATGCTGAAACTGAAACTTCAAATGCTTTGGCCACCTGATGTGAAAATCTGCCTCATTTGAAAAGACCCTGATGCTGGGAACAATTGGAGGCAGAAGGAGAACATGACAACAGAGGATGAGATGACTGGATGATGTCACCAACTCAACGGACATGGCTTTGGGTGGACCCCAGGACATGGAAAGGGAGGCCTGGCATGTTGCAGTTAATGGGGTCACAAAGAGTCGAACACCACTGAGTGACTGAACTGAACTGATGAAACCTACAAGAACTTCTAGAACTAATACCCTCCCCCCAAAAAAAGATGTCCTTTTCATTATAGGAAACTGGAATGCAAAAGTACGAAGTCAATAGATACCTGGAATAACAGGCAAATTTGGCCTTGGACTACAGAATGAAGCTGGGCAAAGGCTAATAGAGTTTTGCCAAGAGAACACACTGGTCATAGCAAACACCCTCTTCCAACTACACAAGAAAAGACTCTATACATGAACATCACCACATGATCAATACAAAAATCAGATTGACTATATTCTTTGTATTGGAAGATGGAGAAGCTCTGTACAGTCAGAAAAAAAAAAAAAAAGACTGGTAGCTGAATGTGGCTCAGATCGTGAACCCCTTATTGGCAAATTTAAACTTAAATAGAAGAAAGTAGGAAAAACCACCAGACTATTCAGGTGTAACCTAAGTCAAATCCCTTACAATTATACAGCAGAAGTGACAAATAGATTCAAGGGATTAGATCTGACAGACAGAGTGCCTGAAGAACTGTGGGCAGAGGTTCACAACATTGTACAGGAGGCAGTGAACAAGACAATCCACACACACACACACACAAAAACCTGCAATCAGAAAAGCAAAATGGATGTCTGAGGAGTCCTTACAAACAGCTGAGAAAAGAAAATGAAAGAAATGAGGCTAAAGGCAAAAAAGAAATGGAAAGATACATGGCTTTTATTGCAGAGTTCCCAAAGAATAGCAAGGAGAGATAAGAAAGACTTCCTCAGTGATCAGTGCAAAGAAATAGAGGAAAATATTAGAATGGGAAAGACTAGAGCTCTCTTCAAAAAAATTAGAGATACCAAGGGAACATTTCATGCAAAGATGGGCTCAATAAAGGACAGAAATGGTATGGACCTAACAGAAGCAGAAGATACTAAGAAGAGGAGGCAAGCATACACAGAAGCATTATACAAAAAAAGCTGTTCATGACTCAGATAATCACGATGGCATGATCACTCACCTAGAGCCATACATTCTGGAAAGCAAAGTCAAGTGGGCCTTAGAAAGTATCATTATGAACAGAGCTAATTAAGGTGATGGAATCCCAGTTGAGCTATTTCAAATCCTAAAAGATGATGCTGTGAGAGTGCTGCAGTCAATATGCCAGAAAATTTGGAAAAGTCAGCAGTGGCCACAGGATTGGAAAAGGCCAGTTTTCATTCCAATCCCAAGGAATATGTGTACAACCGTGGCAGATTCATGTTGATGTATGGCAAGACCAATACAGTATTGTAAAGTAAAATAAAGTAAAAATAAATAAATAAGAATGGCAATGTCAAAGAATGCTCAAACTACCGCACAATTGCAATCATCTCACATGCTAGCAAAGTAATGATCAAAATCCTCCTAGTAAGGTTTCAAATGTTTGTGAACTGTGAACTTCCAGATGTTCAAACTGGATTTAGAAAAGGCAGAGGAACCAGAGATCAAATTGCCAACATCCATCAGATCATGGAAAAAGCAAGAGAGTTACAGAAATACATCTACTTCTGTTTTGCTGACTATGCCAATGCCTATGACTGGGTGGATCACAGCAAACTGGAAATTCTTAAAGAAGTGGGAATACCAGACCACCTGAACTGCATCCTGAGAAATTTGTATGCAGGTCAAGAAGCAACAGTTAGAGCTGCACATGAAACAACACTTTAGTTCCAAATAGGAAAAGGAGTACATCAAGGCTGTATATTGTAACCCTGCTCATTTAGCTTAGATGCAACATACATCATGAGGAATGCTGGGCTGGATGAAGCACAAGCTGGAATCAAGATTGCTGGGAGAAATATCAATCACCTCAGATATGCAGATGACACGAACCTTATGGAAGAAATTGGAGAACTCAAGAGCCTCCTGATGAAATTGAAAAATGAGAATGAAAAGTTGGCTTAAAACTGAGCATTCAGAAAACAAATATCAAGGCATCTGGTCCAATCACTTCATGCAAATAGATGGGGAAACAATGGAAACAGTGAGAGTCTTTATTTTGGGAGATCCAAAATCACTGCAGATTGTGACTGTAGCAATTAAATTAAAAGATCCTTGCTCCTCAGAAGAAAAGCTATTATCAACCTAGACAGCATCTTCAAAAACAGAGACATTACTTTGCCAACAAAGGTCCTTCTAGTCAAAGCTATGGTTTTTCCAATGGTGATATATGGATGTGAGAGTTGGAGTATAAAGAAAGCTAAGGGTTGAAGAATTGATGCTTTGAGCTGTGGTTTTGGAGAAGATTCTTGAGAATTCCTTAGACAGCAAGGAGATCCAACCAGTCTATCCTAAATTAAATCAGTCCTGAATATTCATTGGAAGGACTGATGGTAAAGCTGAAACTCCAGTACTTTGGCCACTTGATGCTAATACATGACTCACTAGAAAAGACCCTGATGTGGTGGGAAATATTGAAAGTGGGGAGAGAAGGGACTGACAAAGTATCAGACGGTTGGATGGCATTATCCACTTTATGGATATGAGTTTGAGTCAGTTCCGGGAGTTGGTGATAGATAGATAGGAGAAGTCTGAAATTCTGCAGTCTATGGGGCTGCAAAGAGCTGGACACAACCGAGCAACTGAGCTGAACTGAATCGAGGATTAGTAATTTCATGTTGACATCATTATAGTTAATTTTTGCTTATTTTTTAAAATTAATTGATTTATTTTAATTGAAGGCTAACTACTTCACAATATTCTAGTTTAAAATAAGGCCTATTGTTACCTTTGTCTTTATAGAGGGGTGTGTGTGTGTGTGTGTGTGTGTGTGTGTGTGTGTGTGTGTTTTAATTGAAGCTTTCTAATCACAGTTGCACCCTGGAGGGTCAGTGATCCTGGTGCAGTCATGTCTGGGGAATATTAGGAATTAACTCCCCAAAAAACAAATATTGTACTTTGTAAAGGCCTACTTCACACATTCAGGTACCCTAGGTCTCTAAACTTTCAGGGGAAGATTTCTTCTACAACGAAGTAGGTTAAGAGATACTGTCGGCCATTTCCATAACCCTCCTTTTCCAAGCCTCTACAGTTTTCACAATTTAAAGGAAAATAGAGGACCCTGATGCACTGGAAACGGAAATGGCAGCCCACTCCAGTGTTCTTGCCAGGAGAATCCCAGGGACAGGGGAGCCTGGTGGGCTCCCATCATTGGGGTCACACAGAGTCAGACATGACTGAAGCAACTTAGCAGCAGCAGCAGCAGCAGAGGACCCTATCTAACACTGTTCCAACTGGATGAAGCTGACATGTATACACAATAATGACATACTTTCTTAGCCCACATCAAATAAAATATCCTCTTGACTTCTGCCCAAGACTTGGGTTTCCTTTAGAGGAAAACACATTGTTGATGAAACTGTGGAAGCTAATTCCTAAGGAAGAAGAGCATTTGTATATATGAATGCTGTCTTTCTCTCAAGGGAAGCTTTTGATCTTAAAAAAAAAAATGTCAAAAGAGACATTTGTGGCTGAAAGTAATTCACAAAATAGGGAGTTTTCTTTTTTTCCCCAAAATTGATGAGGCTGTATGGGTTTGGCTTCTCTTTCTTTTTATTACAAAGAACAAATATAAAAAAAATAAGCCTGATTTCAATGTATGCTCAAAGAAAAGTAATTCAGTATAAAAATTTCTGCTAATTACTGGTAAAATATCTAAATTGATATTTATCAAGGAAGACCAAAGTGAGACTCAGTTCAGTTCAGTTCAGTTGCTTAGTCGTGTCCGACTCTTTGTGACCCCATGAACTGCTGCATGCCAGGCCTCCCTGTTCAACACTAACTCCCAGAGTCTACCCAAACCCATGTCTATCGAGTCGGTGATGCCATCCAACAATCTCATCCTCTGTTGTCCCTTTCTCCTCCTGCACCCAATCTTTTCCAGCATCAGGGTCTTTTCAAATAAGTCAGCTCTTCTCATCGGGTGGTCAAAATATTGAAGATTCAGTTTCAACATCAGTTTAGTTCAGTCGCTCAGTCATGTCCGACTCTTTGCGACCCCATGAATAGCAGTATGCCAAGCATACCTGTCCATCACCATCTCCCAGAGTTCACTCAGATTCACGTCCATCGAGCCCATGATGCCATCCAGCCATTTCATCCTCTGCCATCCCTTTCTCCTCCGGCCCCCAATCCTTCCCAACATCAGAGTCTTTTCCAATGAGTCAACACTCATGAGGTGGCCAAAGTACTGGAGTTGCAGCTTTAGCATCATTTCTTCCAAAGAAATCCCAGGACTGATCTCCTTCAGAATGGACTGGTTGGATCTCCTTGCAGTCCAAGGGACTCTCAAGAGTCTTCTCCAACACCACAGCTCAAAAGCATCAATTCTTTGGTGCTCAGCCTTCTTCACAGTCCACCCCTCACATCCATACATGACCACAGGTAAAACCATTAGACGGACCTTAGTCAGCAAAGTGGAGAAGGACATGGCAATCCACTCCAGTGTTCTTGCCTGGAGAATTCCAGGGACAAGGGAGCCTTGTGGGCTGCCGTCTGTGGGGTCGCACGGAGTTGGACATGACTGAAGTGACTTAGCAGCAGCAGCAGCTGCAGTCAGCAAAGTAATGTCTCTGCTTTTGAATATACTATCTAGATTGGTCATAACTTTTCTCCCAAGGAGTAAGCGTCTTCTAATTTCATGGCTGCAGTCACCATCTGCAGTGATTTTGGAGCCCCCCAAAATAAAGTCTGAAACTGTTTCCACTGTTTCCCCATCTATTTCCCATGAAGTGATGGGACCAGATGCCATGATCTTCATTTTCTGAATGTTGAGCTTTAAGACAACTTTTTCACTCTCCTCTTTCACTTTCATCAAGAGGCTTTTTAGCGTCTCTTCACTTTCTGCCATAAGGGTGGTGTCATCTGTATATCTGAGATTATTGATATTTCTCCTGGCAATCTTGATTCCAGCTTGTGTTTCTTCCAGTCCAGGGTTTCTCATGATGTACTCTGCATATAAGTTAAATAAGCAGGGTGACAGTATACAGCCTTGACATACTCCTTACATCAATATTGCCATATTAAATTATTTATATTAAACTTTATTTTAATATAAGCCTTACCTAACTTCAACACCATTATTGAAGCAGCAGTGAGGTTTTCTAAGTGGATGTAAATTGTACAAATTCTGGAGAGAAGCCATGACTTACAACCCTGATTTTCAAGTTTGTATATCAACTTCTTTCAGGGTCAGGGAGCACAGTTGCAGATAAATTAATCTTGTAAATCATGACTGTCAATTTCCAAAGTAAAACTCAAGAAAAGAGAACATCTTTGTTGTAGCTTAAAAAAAATAATTTCCAGAGTATATTTTAAATAGTTAAAAGTGCAGCAGCAACAAGCATATATAGTAAACTATAGAGTAAAGGCTGAACCTGAGATTGGCAATGTGAGAAGGATTTAAAGGTTAGTGTATCTTTCAAAAGGAATCTGGTGCCCCTTCATGGTAGCACAATACATTCGGGGGAAGTGAAGTGAAATTCCTCAGTTGTGTCCGACTCTTTGTGACTCCATGTACTGTAGCCTACCAGGCTTCTGTCTATGGGGTTTTCCAGGCAATAGAACTGACTGGAATGGATTGCCATTTCCTTATTCAAGGAAGCTGCTACAAAACCACTCGCTTACCAAAGACAGATTAGATACATTTGAAGAACTCCCAGAGAAGAAAGGGTGATAGCCTGGGAGACTAAAAAAATAAAATAAAATAAAATTAAGAAGAAACGAAGTTCTAACATTGAAACAAAACTCTAAAGAAATATACTCATTTCATCAGTCTGTGTTAACTAAGTAAACACACTCATTGACTTAAAACAACAAAAATTCACAATTTCATCTTCAATGACCCTATATCCAAATAGTGACCCTATAACCCAATGACCCTATAACCAAACTCTGCAGTTCTTCAGGTTAGGAACTTAACATATCTTGAAGGGGGAAAGGTGGCAATTTCACTCATAATAAGTGTGTGTAAGTGTGTGCATGCTCAGTTGTATTCAACACCATGTGACCATATGGACTGTAACCCACCAGGCTCCTCTGTCCATGGGATTTTTCAGGCGAGAATACTGGGTTGGATTGCCATTTCCTTCACCAGGGGATTTTCCCCCAGGGATTGAAACCATGTCTCTTGCCTTGCAGATGATTCTTTGCTGCTGAGCCATTGGGGAAACCCCACTAATAAGTAAGGACAGTTAAACATGTGCTGGCTCAAATGTCTGGAGAAAACACACCTTATCTGCACCTACAAGCATAGTGCAGAAAAAAAAAAAAAAGCTGAGATTTCCTAAGCTTAAGAAAGAGACCTGTAATTACCTAAAAATGCTAGCAAAATGGCCTAGATAACTGGTCAAAAGGGATTCAAAACCAGTTAATGTGACAACTGGACTCTTAAAGATCATAGCAAGCCCAAGGACTCATAGAGTAGTTAGGACAAAGGAAAATATAATCTAATATTTAATAGAGATCAGAAGTTTGAGTTTTTCTCCTTCAGGTTAAGACAGAAGACAAGATGCCATTCTCTCAATACAAAATAGTTTCTGAAGAGACTTGATCATTCTCAGGTAAACATCGTCCTAGTGAGTGACAAGATGCATAGGTGAAGTGCCAAAGGTAGGTTTATGGAAAGTATTATGAGAGCAAATATACCACTATAGCTACATGAACTCCCAAGATGCAGTAACTTAATAAAGAAATTTATTCCTTTCTCAGGCAGCAGTATGAGTTAAGAGGTTTGGGAAGAGCAATTACACCCTCAATATGGGGTTTCCATCTTTGTCTAAAAAGTGATCATTTCAGTGGCAACATTTTCAAGTGGGAAGGAAAAGAAAAAAGTCTGTATAGAACGGATTTAACATAGAGAAGGTGATCTTTAGGTTTCAGGCACCACTTTCTACTGATGGCTTATTGCCAAGACTTCACATTGTGTATCCCACTGACAAGGAGCAATGGGAATGTTGGTTAACAGCTTGATGAAAAATGTTTTCTTATAAAATAAAATATAAAAGAGTAGACACTGAGGAATATGTTTGCCATAGGGCAAACCATTTAATATAACAGTTATCCAAGGCTATGCCCCAACAAGTAATGGTGAAGAAGCTGAAGTTGAATGGTACTATGAAGAACTACAAGACCTTTTAGAGCTAACACCCAAAAAAGATGTCCTTTTCATTATAGGGGACTGGAATGCTAAAGTAGGAAGTCAAGAAACACCTGGAGTAACAGGCAAATTTGGCCTTGGAAAGTGGAATGAAACAGGGCAAAGACTAATGGAGTTTTGCCAAGAAAATGCACTGGTCATAGCAAACACCCTCTTCCAACAACACAAGAGAAAACTCTACACATGGACATCACCAGATGGTCAACACCAAAATCAGATTGATTATATTCTCTGTATCCAAAGATGAAGAAGCTCTGTACAGTCAACAAAAAACAAGACCAGGAGCTGACAGTGGCTCAGATCATGAACTCCTTATTACCAAATTTAGACTTAAATTGAAAAAAGTAGGGAAAACTGCTGGATCATTCAGGTATGACCTAAATCAAATCCCTTATGATTATACAGTGGAAGTAAGAAATAGATTTAAGGGCCTAGATCTGATAGATAGAGTGCCTGATGAACTAGGGAATGAGGTTCATGACATTGTACAGGAGACAGGGATCAAGACCATCCCCATGGAAAACAAATGCAAAAAAAAATCGCTATCTGGGGAGGCTTACAAATATCTGTGAAAAGAAGAAAGGTGAAAAGCAAAGGAGAAAAGGAAAGATATAAGCATCTGAATGCAGAGTTGCAAAGAATAGCAAGAAGAGGTAAGAAAGCCTTCTTCAGTGATCAATGCAAAGAAATAGAGGAAAAGAACAGCATGGGAAATACTAGAGATCTCTTCAAGAAAATTAGAGATACCAAGGGAACATTTCATGCAAAGATGGGCTTGATAAAGGATAAAAATGGTATGGACCTAACAGAAGCAGAAGATATTAAGAAGAGGTGGTAAGAATACACGAAAGAACTGTACAAAAAAGATCTTCATGACCCAGGTAATCATGATGATGTATTCACTAATCTAGAGCCAGACATCTTGGAATGTGAAGTCAAGTGGGCCTTAGAAAGCATCACTACAAACAAAGCTAGTGGAGATGATGGAATTCCAGTAGAGCTGTTTCAAATCCTGAAAGATGGTGCTGTGAAAGTGCTGCACTCAATATGCCAGCAAATTTGGAAAGCTCAACAGTGGCCACAGGACTAGAAAAAGTCAGTTTTCATTCCAATTCCAAAGAAAGGCCATGCCAAAGAGTACTCAAACTGCTGCTCAAATGCACTCATCTCACATGCTAGTAAAGTAATGCTCAAAATTCTGCAAGCCAGGCTTCAGCAGTACATGAACTGTGAACTTTCTGATGTTCAAGCTGCTTTTAGAAAAGGCAGAGGAACCAGAAATCAAATTGCCAACATCCACTGGATCATGGAAAAAGCAATAAAGTTCCAGAAAAACATCTATTTATGCTTTATTGATTATGCCAAAACCTTTGACTGTGTGGATGACAAGAAACTATGGAAAATTCTTCAAGAAATGGGAATACCAGACCACCTAACCTGCCTCTTGAAAAATCTGTATGCAGGTCAGGAAGCAACAGTTAGAACTGGACATGGAAAAACAGACTGGTTACAAATAGAAAAAGGAGTACATCAAGGCTGTATATTGTAACTCTGCTTATTGAACTTATATGCAGAAAACTTTATGAGAAACGCTGGACTGGAAGAAACACAAGCTGGAATCAAGATTGCCAGGAGAAATATAAATAACCGCAGATATGCAGATGATGCCACCTTTATGGCAGAAAGAGAAGACGACCTAAAAAGTCTCTTGATGAAAGTGAAAGAGGAAAGTGAAAATGTTGGCTTAAAACTCAACATTCAGAAAACGAAGATCATGGCATCTGGTCCCATCACTTCATGGGAAATAGATGGAGAAACAGTGGAAACAGTGTCAGACTTTATTTTTTGGGGCTCCAAAATCACTGCCGATGGTGACTGCAACCATAAAATTAGAAGGTGCTTACTCCTTGGAAGAAAAGTTATGACCAACCTAGATAGTATATTCAAAAGTAGAGACATTACTTTGCTGACTAAGGTCTGTCTATTCAAGGCTATGGTTTTTCCTGTGGTCATGTATGGATGTGAGAGTTGGACTGTGAAGAAGGCTGTGTGCTGAAGAATTGATGCTTTTACACTGTGGTATCAGAGAAGACTCTTGAGAGTCCCTTGGACTGCCAGAAGATTCAACCAGTCCATTCTGAAGATCAGTCCTGGGATTTCTTTGGAAGTAATGATGCTAAAGCTGCAACTCCAGTACTTTGGCCAACTCATGCAAAAAGTTGACTCATTGGAAAAGACTGTGATGCTGAGAAGAATTTGGGGGCAGGAGGAGAAGGAAATGACTGAGGATGAACTTGCTGGATGGCATCACTGATTTGATGAACGTGAGTCTGAGTGAACTCCGGATGTTGGTGATGAACAGGGAGGCCTGGCATGCTGCGATTCATGGGGTCACAAAGACTCGGACATGACTGAGCGACTGAACTGACCTGAACTGAACTGAGGAATATATTTGCCATAAGAATCACAGAAAATTTGGTCTTAAACGGTCAAGTTATAATGATCTCTGTCAATATGATTGTTTCTTGAGTAGTCTATTATTTCATACTTGAAACCAACTTGTAGAAGCAAACACGGTGATTTGAAAATATTAAAAAAAATAACTTTTTAAATGTAGTTTCCAATACTAATCAAATGATACTCTTTCTTCCTGCTCAGAACCTAAATTTATGCAAATGAACTCTCCTCCCATCAGCAACCTTTTCTCAGAACCACTCTGAGGGAATGTGGCTTGTAGGCAATTCGTAAATTAGCTTGAGTAACAATACTTTCTGTGCTTAAATGAATCCATCTTTCCAGTGATGTTATCACAGATAAATGTTACTTTCAGAGTCTTTCTACACATGTTCAGTTGTGCACCCCTTTTAATTGGATTAGCCCTTAAAGAAGAATAAACACATTCATGAAAAATTACTTCTGCATCTGAGTTGCTGATATTATTAGCAAGAGTCAACAAAGACAGAAAATGTATTCCACTTATATTAAGAATGAAGGTAGATTAAGTGGACACCAATCAACACACGTTGAATAGTAAACTTGTAATCAGATCCCAATGGATACCAGTTTGAGCTGTGCTGATCACATTTTAACACATGTTGAGTACAATGGCATTCGGTTTTACAGAGGTTCTTATCTGATTGATTCACTCTAGTTATTGAAGCTTGACTTTAGCAGCTAAACACAGACCTAAGAATGTAATATTAGTGACAAGAATTTGAAATCAAACAATAGCTCCATCATAGCAATCAAATGCTACAGGACACTCTTCTTATCAAAAGTTAGATTTTAAATGACAAAAATCCTTATTACTTCATCTTTTTAAACTATGAGAAGAACATGATAGGCTTTAGTTGAACATTTTAACCTATTAAAATTAAAAGAGAAAACAACTAGCCAAAATCCAAATCAAAGAGTAGAATTAAGGTGAGTCAACAGATTGCTTGAAACACAAATAGTGTTAATTATAGAGCAATACATACTGAGAATTAACCTTATGATTGATTCATGACACTAGTTGAAGATTCTGAATACATTTTTTTTTCAAAAGCCCATGTATTTATGAATGTTATTGAAAGCTTTTTTGGTAAATGAGGACCCACCAACTTTTATATTCATGGAAAAGTTTTTAAGTCTTAATTTTTTCTCATGAAATTATATATTACTTATAAAACAAGTGAAGAGCAATTGTATGTACAAATATCTTAAGAAATCATATTCAGCTCTTACAAAGATACCTCCAAATTAACATGTGCTTATCCAAATGTATTTATGAGTTATCCGATGACTACACTTAGCACAATTTTACATACACTGGGACTAATAGTAATAGGTCAGGGTTAGTATGTGTGCATATGAAGATAAAGGAGGCTTAGTCCTGAGAATCTATTCATGGGGTAAATCATCACTGTGTTAGACTGGACCTCTTAGTATATTTAAGTGTTGCCTGTATAGAGTCTATTTTAAACAGTCTATATTCCTGGACATTTATAACAGGAAGCAGCATACAAAGAATTATGTACTGCAGGTTCACTGCCTCAAGTTTGCCTTGATAATTACTTTGTTGACTGCCTTTTTCACATCTTTGTTCCTCAAACTGTAGATCATGGGATTCAGCATGGGAATCACTGTGGTGTAAAACACAGCCACCATCTTCCCCTGCTCCACAGACTCTTCAGTGGGCCTCTTGAGATACATGAAGATGAGAGTCCCATAAAACATGGTAACAGCTGTCAGGTGGGACCCGCACGTGGAAAATGCCTTTCTCCTGCCATCAGCAGAGTGCATGCACAGCACGGTCGCTATGATGAGGATATAAGAAATGAGAACCACAGAGAAGGAATAAGTGAAATTAATCCCAGCAATAACAATCATGGTGTACTCTTTAATGTGGACCCCTCCACAGGCAATCTTGATAAGGGGAGGGTCAGCACAATAGAAGTGGTTGATTTTAAAGTTTCCACAGAAGTATAGGCCATATGTCCACAGTGTGCAGATAAGGCTAACAGAAAATCCATAGATGTATGGCACAGAGATGATACGAACACAGACAGTCCTGGACATTTTACTGCCATAATGGAGAGGGTTGCAGATGGCCATGTAGCGATCAAAGGCCATTAAAGCCAAGATATATACTTCCACATGGACAAGGGCTATGAAGAAGTAACACTGCAACAAACACCCCACATAGGAAATGGTTTTTGTCTCTGATAGTAAGTTTTACAGCATCTTCGGAGTGACATTGGAGGAGAACCAGACATCCACAAAAGACAAATGACTCAAGAAAAAGTACATGGGGCTCTGAAGCTGGGGACTGATGCTGATCAAAATAATCATGCCAATGTTCCCTATCAGAGTGATCATGTAAACTACTAAAAACACCACAAAAAAGAGAACTTGAAGCTCCTGATGACTGGTCAACCCCAGAAGAATAAATTCTGTCACATCTGTGAAATTTGGCATTATCTTCACTTAGACCCAGTCTGCATTGCCTACGGACAAATTAAAAGAAATGAATGGATTTAATTTATTCTTAAAAATTTTGAGTCATGTTTATCAGTATTCTAATTCAAATAATATAAAAAATCAGTGTAGACTTTGCACAGTCTAATATAAGACTATATAATAACATTTGTTTTCTTTAATAGGCCCTATAAGTAATTATTGCAATATTAATTAATTTATTAACTCTAAAACAGACAATTATATTAATGTACTACTAGTATCAGACACTTGTTTTTGCTAAATTATTACAGTGATGTTAACATCATAGAGTGCTACTAGAAGTAAAGGTAGACTGAGAGTCATCAGAGAATGACCAAATCCATTTCAACATATTGTCTTATAGGAAAAGACTTCAGACTCATAAATATTCAACCAAGGTCAGACAATCACTTTGTGCTGAATAAGGATGTAACAAGAGTGAATCATTAAAATTCCACTGAATACTATTTTTGTGTATAATGGTTGCTTCTCATTGTCAATACTAATAAAAATACACGTAATATTAACTTACTAATTTCCCTATGACTTGGAAGATATCTTTTTTAAAAAAAGTATTTGTTTATTTATTTTTGGCTTCACTTGGGCTTCTCTTGGTTGGAGTGTGTGGGCTTCTCAATGCAGTGGCTTCTCTTGTTGTGGAACACTGACTCTAGGTGAGCAGGCTTAAATAACTGTGGCTCACAGGTTCTAGAGCACAGGTTCAGTGGTTGTGGCTCTCAGGATTAGTTGCTCCATGGCATTGGAATCTTCCTTTAACTAGGGATCTAACTTGTGTCCCCTACATTGTTAGGTATATTCTTATCCACTGAGCCACCAGGGAAGTCCAGAAGATATCTTCTTATCTACTCAGTTTTACAGGATGATTGTCTTAAACCTTGGTCTTACAATCTAGTCATTGACATACTTTTCTACACTATGCCAGCATATGATATAAAAAGCTTTCAATTTATGAAAATTCTAGTCGTGTTTTATTTTATTTAGCTATATATTATACTTGCTTGATTACTGCTTCTTGCAGGGTGAGGTAAGAGGTATTTAATGACATAGACTGTATCAATTTAACAGCTGTCTCAGAAAAGTAAACTGCAAATGGTTCAACCACCATATCAAAATTATATCAATATATAAATTCTATTTACATATAAAATTCAGATGCCATGCTTTCAAAAATTACTTTCTTATTTCAGATTCTACTGCTTTTCAGCAACAATCCGTCATATGTCCAATTATTTATTTTCAAATTCAATGTCATTACAAGGAAAATGTCCACAAGGAATGTGTTCTTCATTTAATACAATTCCCCAGATAATTCTTCTGAGAAGTAAACTGCTCTGAGTACTTAGGGATGCATCTGTAGGATTAACATCATCTCGGGAATTTAAGATCTTAATAATAATATTGCTTGCAGAGAATATTATGACATAAAATTGGCTGTAGGTATAATTGCTTATAATAATTCATTTACAAATATCAAAACCAATTTTATGCCAAATATATTTGCTATGTTATATTTATTATTTATTACATTATATTTAGAAGTAGCCTAAGTTTTATAATATGAAATTGAACAAGATATGTAAGATTCTGGTTTGTATCATAATTGATTCTTTTTGAAAATGAGTGAATGAAAAATGTACAAATGAGACAATTTAGGAAATGGAACTACTGTGAGACAAAAATGGAGCATGCTGATAAACAGAGAAATAAGCAGAAGCAGGATGTCCACAGAGTAGTCAAAGATCTCTTTGAGAATTGACTTTTCAGTTATGGGCAAGTAACCAGTTACACAAAATATTGAGGGAAATTACAATACAAAAAGTTAGAGAGGAACTATTTTAAAAAGAGTATAAACTCTGTAATTGTATAATGGCTCCCTCCGATAAGTTCAGTCCAGTTCAGTTCAGTTCAGTCCACTCCGTCATGTCAGACTATGTGCGACCCCGTGAACCACAGTGCACCAGGACTCCCTGTCCATCACCAATCCCGGATTTTACCCAAACACATGTCCATTAAATCGGTGATACCATCCAACCATTTAATCCTCTGTTGTCTCCTTTTCCCCTTGCCTTCAATCATTCCCCAAACCAGGATCTTGTCAAATGAGTCAGCTCTTTGCATGAGGCAGCCAAAATACCAGTTTCAGCTTCAACATCAGTTCTTCCAATGAACACATATACTAATCTCCTTTAGGATGGACTGGTTGGATCCAGGGACTCTCAAGACTCTTCTCCAACAACGTAGTTCAAAAGCGTCAATTCCTTGGCACTCAGCTTTCTTTATAGTCCAAGTCTCACATCCATACATGACCACTGGTAAAATCATAGCCTTGACTAGACGGACTTTGGTGGTAAAATAATGTCTCTGCTTTCTAATATGCTGCCTAGGTTGGTCATAACTTTCCTTTCAAGGAGTAAGTATCTTTTAATTTCGTGGCTGCAATCACCATCGACAGTGATTTTGGAGCCCCCCAAAATAAAGTTATCCACTGTTTCCCCATCTATTTTTCCATGAAGTGATGGAACCAGATGCCATGACGTTAGTTTTCTGAATGTTGAGCTGTAAGCCAACGTTTTCACTCTCCTCTTTCACTTTCATGAAGAGGCTCTTTAGTTCTTCTTCACTTTCTGCCATAAGGGTGCTGTCATTTGCATATCTGAGGTTTTTGATATTTCTTCTGGCAACTTTGAGTCCAGCTTCTGCTTCCTCTAGCTCAGTGTTTCTCATGATATGTACCCTGCATATGAGTTAAATAAGCAGGGTGACAATATAAAGCCTTCCCATAATCCTTTTCCTATTTGGAACCAGTCCATTGTTCCATGTCCAGTTCTAACTGTTGCTTCCTAAACAACATACAGATTTCACAAGACGCAGGTCAGGTGGTCTTGTAGTCCCAGATCTTTCATTGTCCACAATTTATTGTAATCTACACAGTCAGAGGTCCTGGCACAGTCAATAAAGCAGAAAGAGATGTTTTTCCGGACTCTCTTGCTTTTTTAATAATCCTGTGGATATTGGCAATTTGATTTCTGCTTTTTCTAAAACCAGCTTGAACATCTGGAAGTTCATGGTTCATGTATTGTTGAAGCCTGGCTTGGCGTATTTTGGGCATTACTTTACTAGTGTGTGAGATTAGTGCAATTGTGTGGTAGTTTGCACAATTTTTGACATTGCCTTTCTTTAGGATTGGAATGGAAACTGACCTTTTCTAGTCCTGTGGCCACTGCTGAGTTTTCCAAATTGGCTGGCATATTGAGTGAAGCACTTTCACAGCATCATCTTTCAGGGTTTGAAATATCTCAACTGGAATTCTATTACTTCCACTAGCTTTGTTCATAGTGATACTTCTTAAGGCCCACTTGACTTCATATTACAGGATGTCTAGGTCCATACCATTTTTGTCTTTTATTGAGCCCATCTTTGCATAAAACGTTCCTTGGTATCTCCAATTTTCTTGAAGAGATCTCTAGTTGTTCCTGTTCTATTGTTTTCCTCTACTTCTTTGCATTGATCACTGAGGAAAGCTTTCTTATCTCTCTTTGCTATTCTTTGGAACTCTGCATTCAAATGGGTATATATTTCCTTTTCTCCTTTGCTTTTCAATTCTCTTCTTTTCACAGCTATTTGTAAGGCCTCCTCAGGCAGCCATTTTGCTTTTTTGCATTGCTTTTCTTGTGGATGGTCTTAATCCCCGTCTCCTTTACAATGTCACAAACCTCCATCCATAGTTCATCAGACATTCTGTCTATCAGATCTAGTCCTTTAAATCTATTTCTCACTTCCACTGTATAATAAAGGATTTGATTTAGGTCATACCTGAATGGTGTAGTGGTTTTCCCCACTTTCTTCAATTTACATCTGAATTTGGCAATAAGGAGTTCATGTTCTGAGCCACAGTCAGCTCCTAGTCTTGTTTTTTCTGACTTTATAGAGCTTCTCCATCCTTGGCTGCAAAGAATATAATCAATCTGATTTCAATGTTGACTATCTGGTGATGTCCATATGTAGAGTCTTCTCTTGTGTTGTTAGAAAAGGGTAGCAACTCCCACTTTTTAATTTGATTAATATCTGTGAACTATTTTCTTACCCCTGAAGTCATTCATATGGGTATCAAATGCACCATAGAGAAAATGATTTGGGCACATAACATAGGCACTTATATTTCAGTTCTGGTCTGGGTTCACCTGTACCTTATATTTTCATGATTGTAGATCATCTGGCTGCTAAGTGTGGATATACTAAGCCAGATTTAAGTTGATGATTTTGACTGAGAGATAGAGCTAAGACCAAGAATTTTCATATATAAAAAATCTTGACTCTTGTTGATGAAGCTATAATTAACTAGTTAACAGAGGTCAATTTGGATTATTGGTACTACTAATTATAAAGAATGAGATAATTAGATAGCATCATCAACCAATGGACATGAGTTTTAGCAAACTCTGGGACATAGTGAAAGACAGAGGAGCCTGGTGTGCTTCAGTCTGTGGAGTTTCAAATAGTCGAATATGACTTAGTGACTGAACATCAGCAGCAACTAAATATAATATATATATATATATATAAAATCATCAAGGTACCTAAGAAACATAAAGTAATATTACTTCTCCAATTTCCCTTACTGTGTGATATGTGGGTTTTTTTTCCACTTGTCATAATCATCAGCTCTGTAACAGTATAGTTTGTCTCATTCATTTTATTTTATTTCTTTTTTAATACTTTATTCTATTTTACAGTACTGTATTGGTTTTGCCTGACTACATTAATTGTTATATATTTTAAACATTCATGGACATCCACACCTGATTTTTAAACATCCTGATCTCCAGATCAACTCCATAGAATACATTACTGTGTTCATAACTAATAAAATCTCTATTAAAAATTGTTCTAGTGACAGAAGTCTCAGCTTTAAGGTAAGATAATAGCTAACTTTTGTTGAATCCTTAGAAAATCCTTTATAAGTAAAGGAGGCCCTATGAGAGAGGTTCTAATTAGTGTATCTTTCTAAACAATGAGAAAACTGAAGCACTGACAGATTAAAAGACTTTCCTTGGATCAGCCATCTGCAAGTTGGCCAGATGGAAATGCAAACCAATTAACTGGTCTCTAAGGGTACACTCTTAATAACTGTATATCACTGCTGCCTCTTTGATAACTTTTTCTAATACTCTATTTCCCTACATTTAAAATTCAGGTTGATTATCCTCAAAAAAAAAAAGGAAAAGTTATTCTTTTGATAATTCATGCTTGATAAACCAGAAGAGCTTGGCATTGCCCTAGAACCTATAAACCAGAGTTCTTGGGCCAGCATTATCTATGTCTCTCAAGGTTAGGTGATCCAATAGTCCTAGGGCCAGATGACTGAAGTAGCTTCTTATAGACAGCCACTTTGTTAAATAACTGACTCATCTTTTAAAGCAATTAAGCTTATAAACTTATAACTTACAAATTTTAAAAAATAACTTTCATTAACTTTTCAGGAATTTTATACACGTGCACACACAATACAGCAAAGGTATAATTTTTGTCCAATATAGTGAAAGACAGGTAAATGTGGCATGCTACAGTCCATGGGATTGCAAAGAGTAGGACACAACTTAGTGACTGAACAATAACAATCACTCCCAATGATGCAAAAGCTTCAGTTCCACGCAGATACATTTTAAAACATAATGTGAAAATCACTGGTCTTTGTAGAGAAGACATAAAAGGCAAAACCTGAAGAGCAAAAATTATTTTAAGTTCCTATGGTAGCAAGATATTCTTATGAATTTTTATATAAACTATTAATATAAATAGTAATATTTATCAAGTATATAATTCCAGACAATATAACACTGTGATAACAAATATGTCCACAAATAAGGTCTTAGTCTCCTCTTCGAAAAGAGGATACAAATTAAAAAAAAAAAAAAGTGACTGAATTTATCTCTACTTCAGAGTTTAAAATTTGCAGACCTACCTTCAGCAGCAACAAAAACAATAATAATTCCTCACTATTTATAATAGAATCTTGAACGCTGCACACACAGAGAGTATCTCCCCAAGGAACAAATAATTAAAATTATAGAAACATCTCAGGAGTAAGGGAAGTTAAGGAGGGTTAATCAGAAGAATGTCAGAGAATATTAATAACCTCAGATATGCAGTAGACACCACCCTTATGGCAGAAAGTGAAAAAGAACTAGAGAGCCCCTTGATGAAAGTTAAAGAGGAGAGTGAAAAAGTTGGTTTAAAGGTCAACATTCAGAAAACTAAGATCATGTTATCTGGTCCCATCACTTCATGACAAATAGATGAGAACTGACTTTACCATGGGAGTAACAAAGAGTCAGACATGACTGAGTAGCTGAACAGCAAAAACGTAGTATCCATTACATGACTGTACCTAAACGTATGTATTCTTCCGATTGTTGAGAAATGTCTAGAGTGCTTCCTGATATGACTATTACAGAATAATTCGTACTTTTGTCTCTATATAAATATATATGTGCACTTCTCTTGATAAAATTTTGGATAGAATTGCTGGTTTACAGATTAGGTATATAGTCTGCTTAAACTGGCAATTAGTTTCACAAACTGGTTATATGAATTACATTCCCATTAGCATTATTTGAGTAGTTTTGTTCCATGGTCTCACCAATATTAATATTATAAGGTGTTTATAAAAATTTTTTGTATGCTAGGTTTGTGTGTAGGTACAAGTATTTTATAGTTCTAATTTTAATTTCCTTAATTACCATTGAATTTGAAGATATGTGACATGTTACTCAGTTTTTTGAATATATCTTAGTTGAGAAAATTTTCATGATTTGCTTTTTTAAATTTATTTTCATGAATTAATTGGGTAATATTCTTGCATTCTATAATGAATTAAATTTAAATCACATTAATATTTCCAGCTCTGACACTTAATACTTGTAATCTGTGGTAGTCATTTAATGGCTCTTTGTTTCATGTTCTCCCAAGTACAAATCTGAGACAATAACATCACCTGTCTCAGTTGTTCCAATGGCCATCGACATAATATCTGTAAATATCTGGAGGAAAAGATCTGTAAAATATGTGCTGATTATTGTTTGGCATATAAACAACACTATACATGAATTGTCTATTAATCTGCCTTCTAATGTTTTTGCAAACTATACTCTATGTTTTGTCTTTCATCAGTATCACTTGTTATTCTAATATCCACACTAAGCTTAATAAATTCTGAAGTCATCCAGTGTTTTTTCTTCAGCTTTAAAAATGCAGAATAAAAACTTTTTAGTTATCATCTCTTCCTCTCTCTTTATAATTTGTTTATTTTCAGTAAGTTAGTTCTGTCTTTGAGCTACTCAAATTTATGCTGTTGTTCCATATGATCTGTACTTATTTATATTTAGTCACAAGTTTGTTCTCATTGATGGATTTTATTTTCTTTGTGTTAACTGTTAATCTCTCAGTCATGTCTGACTCTTTGTGACCTTGTGGACTGAGGTCGTCAGGCTCCTCTGTCCATGGAATTCTCCAGGAAAGAATATGGGAGTCGGTTGCCTTTTCATCTCCAGGGGATATTCCCAACCCAGGGATTGAACTGGAGTCTCCTTCATTATAAGCAGATTCTTTACCTTCTGAGTTACCAAGGAAGCTCTTGTTTTCCTTGTACTCCATCCTGACTGGAAAGTTTCTTCACAGGTTCTAGTTGTCCACTTTATTTTTTATATTCCCATGGCTTTAATGTTAACCTTTATTTCTTTCAAATGCTAAATGTATAATTTTCATAATATAAATTCAATATCTGAAGTTAACAGTATCCTTCCATTTTTTTCCTATTTTTCTGGGAACTTTCATGAAAAAGGACTTTATCTATGGAAGTTCCTTCATATGTGAGTGGTTGATAGTTAATTTCTGTATTTATGGTTTTCCAGTCCCACAAAGCTTATTTTAAAGTAGGAACATCTTAAATCCATTTTAAATTAATTTGACAGCTCATTAAAGCACTGTAAATCTAAACCAAAAATGACCCAAAATTGACATATTATTTTTTGGATTTTCAATAAAATTTTTTTAACTTGTCCATTCATCAAAACCTAAGTAAAGTACTTTGATTTTGTAGTTGGTGCTGTTATTGTTGACTCTATACCTCTGTAGAGGTTATAGGACTATAACAATCTCAATTTCATGACAGACACCTATTCTACCTCCTTACTTTTTGTGAACCTTATCAATGGCCTCTCATGTTCCTTCAAATGATTATACTTAAAGACTGAGTTACCTTTAGATGACCTGTTGGTCTCAGCATGTATAAAACACAAGTATACATGATTGGGAGAGGTGGTGCTGGATTGGACTATCTCTCATCACTTTGAGATTTGAATTGCAGTGTCTCTGTCTCTAAAGAGGAAAAAATAATTTCAGTTCGATGGAGTTTCCAATGAAAATAAGTATTTTCTACCCTTAATATACTGTTTATGAGGTTCTCAAGGCAAGAATACTGAAGTGGCTTGCCATTCCCTTCTCCAGTGGACCACTTTTTGTCAGCCCTCTCCATCATGACCTGCCCGTTTTGGGTTGCCCTGCAGGCATGGCTTGGTTTCATTGAGTTAGACAAGGCTGTGGTCTTAGTGTGATTAGACTGACTAGTTTTCTGTGGGTACGGTTTCAGCGTGTCTGCCCTCTGATGCCCTCTTGCAACACCTATAGTCTTAATTGGGTTTCTCTTACCTTGGATGTGGGGTATCTCTTCACGGCTGCTCCAGCAGAGCACAGCCACTGCTCCTTACCTTGGATGAGGGGTATCTTCTTACTGGCACCATTCCTGACCTTCAATGAACAGTACAAAAAGGCAAAATGACAGGATACCAAAAGAGGGACTCCGCAGGTCATTAAGTGCCCAGTATGCTACTGGAGATCAGTGGAGAAATAACTCCAGAAAGAATGAAGGGATGGAGCCAAAGCAAAAACAGTACCCAGATGTGCATGTGACTGGTGATAGAAGCAAGATTCGAAACTATAAAGAGCAATATTGCATAGGAACCTGGAATATCAGGTCCATGAATCAAGTTAAACAAGAGATG
>SJYC01020515.1:0-12111 GCA_006408675.1 Madoqua kirkii | reverse complement strand
AAAAAACTTTGGAAGGTGATTTAAAAAAAAAACAAAAAACCTACATTTCATTTTTAGTTGGTTTTGACATCATGCTCTGTATGCTTAATACATACATTCCACCATTTTAACTCCTAATTTTGTATCTCAAGATTTATAATGTTCATCTCCGTGCCTAAAGATACTTAGGTTTAGGTTTTTATACTGCTTCAGTGTTCATCAGTAAACTTTCCTACTCATCTGTGTTTATTCCTTTACTCTGTGTTGATTCATCTTAAAGGTCCATTTTTACCAAAACCTTCTCTGTTGCTTGAGTATGCTTTCTTCCCCATTAACATCTGATTTAGCCATGTGACTTATTTTGGCCTGTGGAATGAGAGTGGAAGTGACACATGTCATATCCTGGCAGGTGTTTTAAAAGAATCATTGCTTGAATTGCCTTTGTTTTTTGACCTCTGCCATTAGCGTGGCCCATTACTAATGATGTCTACCAGTTCCTGTTTGGGTTTTAGGAGAGGAGAAATTCTGCATGTGTGCACTCAGTCATGTCTGCCTCTTCGCAATTCCATGGACTGTAGCCTGCCAGGCTCCTCAGACCATGGTATTTTCCAGGCCAGAATACTGGAGTGGTTTCATGGGATCTTCCCAACTTAGGAATCAAACCCATGTCTCTTGCATCTTCTCCATTGGCAGGCAGATTCTTTACCACTGGTACCACCTGGGAAGGCCTAGGATTAGAGAAAAACACATGTCATGTGAAGAAGTAAATTTTTATTTGCGTAACAGTGAGGTTTTTTTTATCTGCAAAATAATCTTTTGACGCTATCTGAAACCCTTTGTCAGTCTTTGCTATCAAATCTGATGTCTACAGGAACATTTTCTCATAATTTATCCTGTGGCTCATTCAGTCCCTTAGCATCTCTGTAAATCAGCAATACAGTATTTTTAATCAACATTCTTCCTGAGATAGGAAGAAGTGTTGTTAGTTCTCAACATGCTCTCAGCTCAACCCACATCTTTTAAATTTTTATTTGCGTAACAGTGAGGTTTTTTTTATCTGCAAAATAATCTTTTGACGCTATCTGAAACCCTTTGTCAGTCTTTGCTATCAAATCTGATGTCTACAGGAACATTTTCTCATAATTTATCCTGTGGCTCATTCAGTCCCTTAGCATCTCTGTAAATCAGCAATACAGTATTTTTAATCAACATTCTTCCTGAGATAGGAAGAAGTGTTGTTAGTTCTCAACATGCTCTCAGCTCAACCCACATCTTTATTTTTTTTTATCCATGTCTGGAGGAATTTCTCAAGTTTGAACCTACCAATTAATTTTATTTTATATAGTTTTAGGTTTCCAAATAACTTCTCTCCTTATGTATTTTACTGCTATTTGATATCATTCTTTCTTAACAGTCCATCTTTATGCTATCATTTTCATTGCATTCATTCAACAACGGTCTTATCCCAATGTATCCTAGAATACAGAGACTATGAAGGTTAAGTACTCGCTCCTTACTTGAGGGATTCAATTCCATGGCAGAGTTAGTGAGAGAAGAATAATCTAAGGGTCTTTTCCCTCCTCTTGTTTTATATTTTCTCAAGGTATTGTGCCATTATTGATTCTCTTCTTTCCCTTCCACAATTTTTTGATTACTATTTTCTGCAGATTTCAGTTTTTTGAATAGTACAGAAAAGTGCTATAGTCTGAAAGTTTACGTCTACCCAATATTCGTATGTTGAAGTTCTAATGCCTGATATGATGGCATTAGGAGGTGGGTCTTGAGGGAGGAGCTTTAGTAACGAATGTGGAACCCTCACAAAAGAATAGTGCTCTTTTTGAAAAAGACCTCCCAGAGGCTTCCTTTGCCTTCCACCGCTAGATGTGAGGCTATAACAAGTCTATAACCTAGAAGAGAGCCCTCAGTTGACTATGCTGGCAGTCTGATGTCTGACTTCCAGCCTGCCCAATTATGAAAAATAACTTTCTGATATTTGCAAACTACCCAATCTGTGTTGTTCTGTTAATATCAAAAGGACTAAGGCAGATGGTTTATCTACATGTATCTGTGTGGGTTTAGGGGTTGCTGTTGTATCTGGAGAGTATTAATATTCTAAACCTCTAAAAAAGCAGAGCTCTGAAATTCCCTGGCAGTCCTGTGGTTAGGACTCAGCCTATTTAGCTGTGGCGTGGGTTCATTCCCTGGTCAGGGAACTAAATTCTGCAAGCCCATGGTGCAGCAAAATAAATAAAATAGATCTTAAAAAAAAAAACAGCTCATGTCTCCCATATTATAGTCATCCATATTGAACAAGTATCTGCATATCTTTTATGTTTCTTCTTTGTTTTAAAATTTGTCTTACGTGAATGAATCACCAGTTTGGGGTTAAAAGTAAAGAAAAGTGAAGTCACTCAGTCGTGTCCAACTCTTTGCGACCCTGTGGACTGTAGCCTTCCAGGCTCCTCTGTCCATGGGATTCTCCAGGCAAGGATACTGGAGTGGGTTGCCATTTCTTTCTCCAGAGATCTTCCCAACCCAGGGATCAAACCTGGGTCTCCCGCATTGCAGGTAGACGCTTTACCATCTGAGCCACTAGGGAAGCCCCTAAATAAAGAAAAATTTCCATTAAAAATAGTCTTCAAAATATGCACTGTGATATATATTTTTATATTTACATATTTATATGAAATATAAATGTAAATATTTTTCTCTTCAAGTTTATTTTTACAAAACGTGTTCCAGTTTTATATGTGGTGGATTCACCACCACAGAAATCTTGAACCCTGTATCCAAAGGTATGGCTTTCTTGGACTCTTATGTCTTAAATGCTATCCCTCCAGTTCACTTGTCTTTCGACTTACCACCCTGGGTGGGGTGGAAGAACTGATTGCACCTTGTATTGCTCCCATTCCTTCTGACGTTTTTGTCTCATCATTTCCTTTAGGCTCATTTAGAGGAGTCACAGGAAGCGAACTAGTTGTGCTTTAAGAAATTTTTGTTTGAAAACTAAATTTATCTTTGGGATTGCTCTTACTACATTTCAGATTCTATATAATATAAAATGAACATTGAGTTACCCTATCAGATTTTTGGCATCAGTGTGTATCAATTTTTAGAGCTGAAGTGTAACTTAATTTTAGTAAGAAGGTGATACTATGTCTGTATATTGAGGACTTTCTTATGATCAAGCTATAAAAGAAAATTGATAGTTGTTTGGCTTTGAAAGTCATAGTGCCTCTATCAATACTTTCTAGGTATATGTGATAAATATTAAATACTTTCTATATTATTTCTCTTATTAACATGTTTGCCTGCAGTAAAATTGGAGGCCAATCTGTAACTTTAGATAAACACCGTTATTTAACTGAGATGATCTTTATTCATGCTTCTCTCTGTTTATTGCTTGCTTTGCACAGGAAGGAGTTGCAGGAGCTACAGAATCTTTACAAACAGAACAGTGCACATACAGCACAGCAAGCCGAGCTGATCCAGCAGCTTCAGGTTCTGAATATGGACACACAGAAAGTACTGAGGAACCAGGAAGATGTTCACACAGCTGAAAGTATATCGTATCAAAAAGTATGCTTTTATTCTGTCATAAAAATGTAAATTTATATGCATGAACTTATAAAAATATATAGAATTCAAATTTTGCACATTTCAATATTTCTTTATTACTCCCTTTTATTTGCTTCTTCAAAATTAAAAATGAAATATCGTTCAATTTTGTAATATTTAAAAGGATGTGAGTTTTCTTTATGGCTGTTAAAGCTGAAACATTTAAAATATGTATGCAAATTTATTCTGTAGAATATTGTTTTTATAAATTGGAGTTTTGATATCTACTGTGAAACATACTAGGACTGCAGCCTGCAGACCGGGAAGGATTTGGGGAATGGAACTTATTCATCAAGTATGATTCTAGTTTATGACCTAAAGCAGTCTTTCATTACAGAATTTGTGCATTATTTTATTGGCAAATCTGCACAAACACAAATGGGTATGCTGATGAAGTCTTCAGGATCAATATTTGCCAAGGATTTTTCTCTTTTTATTTTGTGTGTTTCCTTTAAGTAGTCATTTTACTTTATAGTTGTTTAAGGAGCCCCTCAAGAAGTCTTACCCAGCTGAACAAGTATGCTGACTGATTCAGCAGCAATAATTATAGCTAGTAATTAAAAAATGCTTTTATTGAAATTTTTGTTTAATATATATGTTTATAGAAATGACTTAGTTTCTACATATATCAACCCTCTGAGATTGATGTCCTCTTAATAGTTGAGGCATCCGAGGCTTAGAGAGGTTAAGCAGCATAATCTATGTTACTTGGGGACTTTTTTCTATTTAAACTTACTCTTTTTCCAGAAAATGCACTGTGAAAATTCAGTATCAGTAATTAACATGAAATGAAACTATTAAGTAAACCTTAAACACATATTTTCAAATGACGCTTCAAAACAGCAATTTTTTGACTAAATTCTGTGTTCTCTTCAAGTTTCCTTCAAGAGGTGGATGGTACCACACATTAGGGTAATGCCCATCCTCTTTGCTTTGAATAGAATAATTCCATCCTTTTGTTTTATATGGTGGGATTACCCATTGTGTTTTGGTTTCTAAACCAGACTCCATTGCTAAATTGACTTGAAAAATTAGACATTATTAATTAACTTCAATTTTTCTCTTTTTCACTGTGTATGAATTTAACACAGACATTTCTCCCTCTTAATTTTCGATTGAAAGCCCCCAACTCATCGCAGGTTGTATTAAAATGTATCTTTAGGGTTGCTTGTTGTTAAAGTTCGTAATCCTTTTCTCTCATGTGCAAATACGTTTGGTGTTTCTTCTCTCAGCAAGAAAGAACTTGGTAAGGTGGTAGAAAAGGCAGTATTTCTTTTGCTATTTACTTTTTCTATCTTGTTCTAAGATTCTAAATTTAAGATGGATTGTTTAAGTCTTAATTCTAATTTTTGGTTGATTTTCCTTAGCAGCCTTTGCAGAAAGCAATCATTATTTAAAAAAATAACCTACCTGAGAACTTTAATAGATTCAAGATCATTTCACATAACTGAATATTAAACATTTTTATTTAAAATGATTATTACCAAAGAAATCCATGCTTGTGATACATTTTACAAAAATACAAAAGTGTGTAAAAAACAGTTCTTTGCCCTTCTGCCTGAAGCCCTTGCCCCAGACTTTACTGCTCTTAATATTTGAGAGTATATCCTAGAGTTCCTCTGGAAGAACAAAATATTTTAAAATTATTTTACCTTTTAAATTATATAAAGTTTACATGAATATATTGTTGTAAAAGTTGAAATGATACAGAAGCACTGATAAAGCTAGTGTAACAATTTGAGTTATCTTCCATTCAACTCAGTTCATTTTGTTTCCTTTCCCAGGGGTAATCATCTGAATAGTCATTCCAGACCTTTTCTATGTATTATATGCTGTGTATCTATGTGTCTATACACATATCACCAATCAAACTATTTGATATTTTAAATATTAATTTGCCCTTTTTACTGATCTTAAACTTGTTTTCAAATTAAATGCTTTGGCCTATTTCCATGATGGTATGCATAGCACTTGCTGTCCTCCTTGTCCTCTCCATGCTTCAGTAGGTGCATGTAAAGTACAGTGTGGATTTACCAACATTTAACTTGATGATTACTAAGGTCTCCATCTTAAAGTTTTGTTTTTATATATGTGCCTGCAGAAAGAGGTGTTCCCCATCTCTTTGACAGCATCAGTTTTTCCCTACTGGATCATTTATAACTATATATATAAAACTATATATACACATATATGTACACATGCTGTTATGTTTCTGATCTGCACGGAAGAACAGAACAATTAACCAACAGCACAAAAACCTCTGTTGACCTTACTATATCCCTTTCCCTCTCTTCCTTTTGCTCCTTTACCAACAATATTCTTTGAAAGAGTTATCTTGTCTCAAAATTCTCTTCTTCCATTCTTTTTTGAACTTATTCCAATCAAGTTTAGTTGTGTGGTTTTGTTCCTTCAATGTCTAACTGTTCCTTTTCTGTTTCTTTCTAGTCTTCCCTATTCACCTTGTCCTTTAAATGTTAAAATGTTCCAAGTCAAAATCTTAAGATCCTTTCTTCCCTCCTGTTTAAATTCATACCCAAGGTGATTTTATCCACTCACCTAGGCTTTCAAAATCACATTGCTGTATGCTGATGACTCTTAGTTTCGATTGGCTACTCTGGATTTCTTCCATGAACTCTAGGAAAGAGTGTATCTAATTGCCTGCTTAGCATCTTTTAACTCAGTGCCTAATAGGCATCTCAAACTTCACATGTTCAAAACTAAACTATTGTCTGCTCTGCCTTCAAAGCCTGTCTGAAATCCTACTACTCCCCCTATTCCTGCTGTGACCACTAACTTGTCTTTCCTGAATGATTGTAATAATTGTCTACTTTGCTCCTGACCTTACACACTTTGAGTTCATTCTCAACGTAAATGCCAGAATGTCTTTGCTGAAACTTGGTTAGTTGAATCAAGTCAATCCTCTCTTAAACTCTATCTATTGGTTTCCTATCTTTTTGAAAGTAAAATCCGAGTTCTTACTACATACACCCTGTGAGGTGCTACATGATCTGGCTCTGTGTTAATCTCTGTGATCTCCTCTTTACTTTCTCTTAATCTCTCCACTTTGACCATGTTTATCTTTGTTGTTGTTTTTTTTTTTTGGTCTGAACATACCAGGTATTCTTCACCTTCAAGGTCTTTGTATGTGGTTTCATTGCCTGAAATCTCTTTCCCCAGTTATCTGCATAGATGACCTTTTTACTGTCTTTATTCTTAACCTCTCATAGCTTAAATCTGTTTGTTAACAGACATTAAGTAGGAAGTGTAATGATACACGTTCTAATAGTAGTTGGAAGAATGGGAACATACCTGGGGTAGGTTATTAGTTTAGGGATAGAAAAGGACTCTCCTTGATGAAGTGATATCAATGATGTTTATTCTGAGAAAATAAGACACCAATGAGACAGATTTCTCATAACTCTTCTGTGTGAACTATGGCCAAAGCCATACATTTCCTAGTGAGTGAGTTCTTTTAAATTTGGAGTGGTAGAGCTTCTCTATTCCTAGAGCTTCTCTATTCCTATTTGGAATTTATATCATAATCTGAATTTTGAAACCACATATACCTTCCCCCCAGGATGATGATTGCCCTCTCCAAGAATCATTATCTATAATAATGAGAGATGTGATGGAAATATGTTTTGTTTGGAATAGCATGGAGGCAAGTATATTATTTAAGCTGAGGTATGAATGTAAGTCACCTCCAGCAATAATGTGTTAATAATGGTGAACATTTATTGAGCTTACTGTGTATCAGCCACTGGGAAAAGGGCTTTTGCCTCACTATTTTAAGCCCCACACCCACCCTGTGTGGGATATTACTATAGGTATCCTTTAAAAAAAAAAATAGATCTAGTAACTAAGTCTTGGTATTGTCTAAAGTCAAACCAGTGGCAGAACTCAAATCTAGCTAAGTTCAAGTCCAGAACTCACAATGTCAAACTGTATTATAAAGCCTATAGAATGTTCAGTTATACATAGAATAATGTGGTTTTGTCCTTAAAGGGTCTGTAATAGATTTTATAAGCTTGCATTATTCATTCTACTCAAAATTCTTTCAGTGATTAATATCTTTTAATGTTGGAGAATTTGTCTTGATATCTAAGTTAAAGTTATTCAAAAAAAATTCCATTGCATTCTTTTTAATGAAAGAATTAGCCTATTACCATCCTCTGTAAAAAGAGCCCTTACCAGTATTCTTTAGCTAGTGTTTCTCCTGAGTGTACAAATTTAATTTTCTCTATTTTGCTACAGCATTGCAGCTTTAAACTTTCTGACCTGCAAATTTTTTTTTATTAGACTTGGTCCCCCACCCTGAAAATATTTCAGCTACAGAGTTAAGGATTTATAAATTTGGGAATGATCACATTATTTTATTTATCATGAATAAACAGTATGCTACTTTTCAGACTTCCACTGTTCATTTACATCAAACTTTCATTCTAATCCTGGAACATTTTACTTAATACTTGCCTTTATTTCTTTTCCACATGTAGTTTTCTAGATTTTTTTTCAATAAATTTGAGTAATCAAGTAGTCCATACAATAATGAAAGGAAATTGTTTACTTACAAACTAAGATTTGTAAATATGTTTTCACATAAATTAATTGGACCTAGCTGTAAGACTCAGGTGAGTTGAATTCAAAAAAATACTACATTAATAGTTTATCTCCAGTTTCTCCTAAGTTTACTTCTCTAAGAGTTATGTCTTCTTAAATTTCTGTTTCTAATGGAGCTTCGCTGTTTGCTCTGTTCTCTTAATTCTCCTTTCTTTTTTCCCTCTCATTTCCCTTCCTTTTTTCTCACTTATTAAGGTGATTTATATCATAGTATTTATTTTATTATCTGAGAAAACGGTTGCCTTCAGTGATAAGATAAATGGAATGAGGAAGGGAGACAAAAGAAGAGCAAAGACAAAATTTTTGAGCCCAAGAAAGAGGTTTTTCACGAGGTCTCCATAACAAGTCATTAGTCTCATATACAGATTTACCTAATACATAACGTGGGGGCTTCTCTAGAAGAGAACACCCATCAAGAGAAATAAAAACAAGCTAGTATGTTTTCTTCCTTTGAGCATGCTATAACCATTTATATAAGTTTTAATAGTTTTCCAGCATTTGCATGTCATCTATATGTATATATATGTGTATGATTTAAATATAGATGAAAAGTATATCAGCATTTTCATCTTCTTGATCATCTAACATGTTTGGAGGTACTAAGTATGTATTTTATTGGTTTTTACTCTATTTAATGATAATTACATGACATGAGTAATGAGCTAATATCAGTCCAGGAAAATAAAGAGTTAGGTTATATACACTTTTAGATTAAACTGCATGGTAAAGCATATTCTTTTCTTCTCATTTTGTGCTCTAACAAATATAGTTTTCACTTGTAAAATTTACTGTCTCAGTCAGAATAGCAAATAGGATACTTATGTGGAAACTGTTCTTCTTGAAATTTGATCATTGGGTCCCAAAGCTTATACATTTCCAAAATTTTTAAGGTAAATAATATATCATCTTGTTCCTCAACACTAATAAAACTATGAGAGGATGAGTACTTCAGTGTAAGCCCTGAAAATTAAAGGGCTTGGGGTGTGGGGTGCTATCTCTGGAGGTAACTTGCTTTATGTCCTCTAGTGAGCCTGTTAATGCTTTTTCACTTTAATTTCTTCAACAAAAAAGAACGTGAAGAACAGTAAGTGTAGTAAATTGTTATGTATTTATAATAATTGATACTTCTAAAGTACATATGGGAATCTATGATTAAATATTTATAGGCCAGAATCTTCCCAAAGATTCTGATCTATTCCAGCTTTTTGAACTATTAGAGGGAAGTATTATAGAGAAAAGTGCCTCTCTGGAAACTTCTGAAAGTGACTGTGATTGCTAATAGAGAAAAAGGATGCCTATCAGGATTCTAAAACCTGTGCAGATGAATGCATTTTTTGTGTTAGCTAATTTACTCACTTGAGAATAGTTTGTTTACTCACTCTGCTGTTATTAATGGTTTGAGAGTAAGATGGTGTCTAACAATGGGACCAAAACATCCTAAACCTCTGCCTTTTTGCAGGATCTCCTAGAGAAACAAACATTCTGTCATCCTGAGGCTTTGACACAAAAAACACTTTAGAAATAAAATAGCCTCCTTAAGGCTTTTCTGGCCACATTTACTGGTGGACTGGAGACGAGAATTAAAAATGGCTCTCTACTCAAAGTCCAGAGCTGAGTCATCTTTTTGCTATTAAACAAGTGAAGTGCCATCAAGAAAAGGGCAAGTAGGAGATGTGTATTTTAAGCAAGAATTATGGAATAATAGAGTTTGTCCCAATTCCTGGAGTAGGCCTGGTCTAGATCATCTGTTTCAGGTTCTGAAAAGTTTTTTTTTTTTTTTTTACCTACTGCTTTGAAGGATGGATATTTTCAGAAAATGTAGAGCTTGCCTTTGTGTCTAGAGTAACCCACCCAGACATATGAGATCAAGCCAGAGCAGCTTCTGAATAGGAAGTACAACTGTGTAAATTTAATGGCTGAGAGAGCCAAATAGCAAACACAGGAAGAAAGCTGTTAGTCTTCAATTTTGTGGAAGCAAGAAAGGAGAGAAGAGACAAGAGACAGGAAGATAGAACTTTTTTCCATGAAGGAATAGGCCTAGGAGCCTTACATCTGTGAAGGAAGGTCCTAAGTCATAACACGCAAGCGAAGAGTATGCCACGTTTACAAATGGCAAGTAAATTGGTCCTCCTTCCTGATGACACACCATCATGTCTGCACCTTGGGCAATGGGATGGAAACTGTTGCCAATCCTAACTGATGTTTCTGAGATTCTTAAATATCTGAAATCTGTAGATTATTAGAATTTTACTGAGGTATAATTTGAAAATTGTATGCTTTAAAGTAATATTATGTCCTGCTATTTTCCTCCAAAAAGTTGTTCTGATTAGGTAAAAACTGGTTAGTATTGAGAAAGCATAGAAATAAGAGGGAAAGGGGTTAAATAATCTTTAACTGAATAAGTGACTCTGTGTGCTATTGGACACTCATCCTAGCTTCAGTTCTTTCTGGTCAACAAAGTTCTTGTCTTTAGATTTTGCTTTTTTCTTTTCTACCCTGAACTCAATCATGGAAGCAGCAACAAAGAGCAGGTAGGTCACTGTAAGGCCCAATCTGATCCCTCCATCATTCCACAAAGCTGTCAGGTTCCTACTCTTTCTTCCCTTCTAGAATATCCAATGGTATCAGCTGTGGAAAGGACACTGGACATATTCCCTGGTATAAAGGTAATTGGAAGGGAAAGCACAACTTTTTATTCTGCAATACTTTATAAATCATAAAGACAACCCTTTCTTTATAAAAATTATTTTAGACTGTAATGTGAAATGGGTTATTTAAAGTATTTATATTAATATAGAGGTATAATCTTTACAGAAAAAAAAACTATTTTATTGAACTAATTGTATATCAGAGGAGTGATTTGGAGGGTCTTATTTTTATGGCAAAGTATATATTTGAAGAA
Source organism: Madoqua kirkii (assembly GCA_006408675.1). NCBI lineage: Eukaryota > Metazoa > Chordata > Mammalia > Artiodactyla > Bovidae > Madoqua > Madoqua kirkii. The sequence goes on along the minus strand of SJYC01020515.1, from coordinate 992 downwards.
AAGCATTTTAAAAAGATTTCACAAATCTTTTCTTTTAAACTTAAAAAAGTAAACTATTGCATACAAACAAAATATTCTGCCAACTTTTCCCTAGTTATATTTCTTTACATGAAGCAAGGCCAACTAATCTGATTCTCCCTGTCTTCAACTGGATAAGCAAACCAAAAAACCTATTGTCTTAACATAATTGTGAAATTCTGTCTTTGGGGATTTTTGCTTTTGTTATAACCTCACTGACTCACTCTTAGCCCTATTTTTCTTTATTTTAAAGCAGATATAATTCTTGGGTCACATTCCCAGTGTCATCAGCAAATATGTATATATATACACACACACAGATTTTGAAAATATCAGAATCAGCTACTACAAATTGAATTATATATCATTAAATCACAATCATAAGTTAGGATTTTCATCACCAAGTAAGTTCATTTATATTGGAGGAATACCATTGTTTACCATGTATGACTCTATGCCACCAGGTATATACCTTGTACTGTCTCACAGTCTTAATAAACCCTCAATATAAATTTATTTAATTCATGTTGCCTTGAATTAAAAAATTTTAAAGTTATCTGTCATCACTTTGAAACACTGATTCTATTTTTATCACTCTGATCAAGGTCTTCAGTGATTTCCTGTTTTCTACTTGAACAAATCCATCTTCCTTAATCTGGCATTCAAGAGTCTTTGCATTCCATCTATAGTCTCATTGGCTGGCTTTATCTCCTACTATTCCTTCTGCTCCTCCTCTACTTCAGCAGGAGATGCTATTTTTACTAAATGGGGATATATCAGTCAACTTTAATGCACTCTCAATAAAAGTTTATTTTTTTTCTTTTAAATGTATATTTTGAGTCCAGTTAAGCTAATATAACTTATGTTCCCTTACTGTTTCTTCCTACCACTGTACATATTTGTTTTTTTTTTTAGCATTTATTCTAACTTTAGAATGACTTTTTTGTTTTTATTCAATTTCTATAATATCATTA
>SJYC01020513.1:0-14873 GCA_006408675.1 Madoqua kirkii | reverse complement strand
CATGATTAGTACTTAATTACTCCAAAAATATTAGGCTCATTGAAATGTCTATTAATAGTCTTTACAAACCAACAGGACAAAAACAAATTATTGACAAAGTAGAAAACATGCAAAATTATATGAGAGGCATAGAAAGTAATCAAATTCAAAATTCATACCTGATTTTTAAAAATAAGACCTTTTATTAAGAAAAACACAGAAAAAAATTATTTTAAGTGGAAAGACTATATCTACTTCAAACAAACACCTCATGTTTTGAACGAAACAGCAGAAGTGTCATGGTATCTCTACTATTTTCTATCTCTAAACTTTTTAGGCCAATTTCCTGCGATTTAAAAAAAAAAAAAAAACACTAAATGAGACCTATAAGTACTTGTAAGGAAGAAGCAAACTTACAGTTTCTTACAGATATGATAACGGCACCTACAAAGGGGCCAGCCATCCCTTGTTTGCACAAGATACCAATGTCTTTTGACAAGCCAGTTTTATTCGACTTAAGAAATGGATTTTTATTCCCATAAGCTTGTGCCATTGATGCCATTCCCCTTGTTGGTGATAGATTTAGATTTGTGAGTGCTACTAGTCTCTGGACTTCACAGATGAGCAGTTTATTTTAGCTTAGATGCAGACCACTTCAACTTTCTTTGGTAGATTCACAGGACCAGAATCCTTGACCTGTTTTGAACTGAATGTTGGCAGTCATAGGACTCTCACTGAATCATCTCTATAAATATCTCAAAAAGCAAATCTTGAAGGACACATGTCTTCTTCCACATAAAAAGGTTATCCTCCCTAACATTTGATTCTCTCTATTTTAGCTCTCCAATCCCAAGAGTTACCGTTCTCAGTGCCACTCAGTATATCCTGGGACACTTGACAAGTTAGTTGGAATGTCTTTCTCGCTCCTTTCCTGCCTTCCTTAGAGGGGAAAGGAATACTTTTCCTACACACTTTTTTCCCCACGTACAGCCTTGAAGCCATCAGAAAATATCTATATTAATTAATGTTTATCTCTAAAACTCTGATTGACTAATTTATTCTTATCCTCCATTACATATTTTATAAACCACTTAATTACATTATAAGCATTTTTTATCATCACTATTACCTATATAAAATAGATAATGCTAAAAAACTATAGTTCCTGGCTAATCCTTTGGAGGCAACTACTCTCAGTTATTCTAATTGATGTTTTTTATGGGGGAGGGAGGAATCTTATATTTGTATCCATATTTCTGAAGAATATACTTAAAATTTTTCATCTTGATTTTTAAAATTTAAACATCTTCTATTTCCCATCCAACAGTAGGAACTTAGATTTTAACATTCTCAGAATCAGATTCTCTCCTACACATTCCTCGCCTACAAGCCAAAGCCTGTGCATGTTCCACTTGTCTTACTGTGATCCATTATATCCCTATTTTGTCATTGTTTCAGTTTCCTCTGCGCCCTGCTGTTCTCTGTTGTTTTAATTTAGCCTTAATATCTCATTTTATATTATTTTTGTTTAGCCAGTTTCCCCACAGAATCCTTTATACTCTCTAAATTCTTGCCTGAGAGGCAGAGCCTGGACCTGACTGAGTAAAAAAGCTGATGCACTCACCATTCAGTTTCCAGAATTTCAAAAAATAATATTACAATATGATGGGGGAGCAGTGAAGGCGATGGTGTATATGGTGCAAGGTTGCCTTTATACAAAAGGTACTCAGACATGGCCTCTCCAGTGTCAATCATTTCACTATTTTTAACAGAAATAATACCTAACATCGTATGCAAAAGTGATAAAAGGACTTATTGTAGTAAAAGAATTACAGCAAATAAGAAATATAGTTAATGATTAAGTTACTTTACCAATTATTCTTTAGGAAGAATAGTTAAGTAGCCTCCTTGTTAACTATCAAAATATATAATTAAAATTCCTACAACAAACTTCTGTTAAAGCAGCTCTCCAAATGAGTCATCCACCTTAAGTAAGTTTAAAAACTGAGGAAGTGCCTACAATTATCATTAATTTCACCAAACTACTAACTTTAGGCAAAAACACAGCCTTGCTAAGATTAGAAATTTTGTTACAACTAAATGTTAACCTAAAATCTCCATTTCTTGAAGTGATTAAAACTTAAATCCTATGTGTAGTTACCAAATAATGATTCATTACAGTGAAATGCATTGTATGTTTGGAAAATTTTTAAAGTTATTTGACCAGTTGTAACTAAATAAAACTTTGAATTTTTTTCAACTGTTGCCTTTTTTATATAAATAACAAGTTCATTATTTGCCAGTAAATGGAATAATCTGCTAATTAGCAGCACTTGTTTTGTGATGAATATTCAATTACCAGAATAGAAAAGAGAAAAGATGCATGATACCTTAGTAAATTAATTCCTTTTTGTAGAGTGAATTTGCATCACCTGGCAGAAAACATAAACAGTCTCTTAGTGAAAGCCTTGGGAGTTTGCCAAAATAGAGAAATTAAGGGGTCGCTTAACCCTTTCACTCTTTGTCGAAATGATGGTCCCTCACAGATGTCTTCTTTATAATTCCATTGAAATTAATCAGATCTGTCTAAACCTAGTATATTTTGCAGTGCTAAGAATATAAATTAAGTGTATTTCCTGTCATATTCAACGATTACTATATTACATATAAAGGAAAACTGTAAAGAAATTGTAAAAACTATAAACTTCTGTTAAAGCAGCTCCCCAAATGAGTCATCCACCTTAAGTAAGTTTAAAAACTGAGGAAGTGCCCACAATTATCATTAATTTCACCAAACTACTAACTTTAGGCAAAAACACAGCCTTGCTAAGATTAGAAATTTTGTTACAACTAAATGTTAACCTAAAATCTCCATTTCTTGAAGTGATTAAAACTTAAATCCTATGTGTAGTTACCAAATAATGATTCATTACAGTGAAATGCATTGTATGTTTGGAAAATTTTTAAAGTTATTTGACCAGTTGTAACTAAATAAAACTTTGAATTTTTTTCAACTGTTGCCTTTTTTATATAAATAACAAGTTCATTATTTGCCAGTAAATGGAATAATCTGCTAATTAGCAGCACTTGTTTTGTGATGAATATTCAATTACCAGAATAGAAAAGAGAAAAGATGCATGATACCTTAGTAAATTAATTCCTTTTTGTAGAGTGAATTTGCATCACCTGGCAGAAAACATAAACAGTCTCTTAGTGAAAGCCTTGGGAGTTTGCCAAAATAGAGAAATTAAGGGGTCGTTTAACCCTTTCACTCTTTGTCAGAATGATGGTCCCTCACAGATGTCTTCTTTATAATTCCATTGAAATTAATCAGATCTGTCTAAACCTAGTATATTTTGCAGTGCTAAGAATATAAATTAAGTGTATTTCCTGTCATATTCAACGATTACTATATTACATATAAAGGAAAACTGTAAAGAAATTGTAAAAACTATACAATTGAACACATGCAAGACCAGGTGATATTTAACATGCAATCATAAAAAATTTTTTAAATATTATAAAGTCTATTCCCTGTAGCTCACTCAGTAAAAAATCTGTCTGCTGTTCAGGAGACCCAGGTTCAATCTCTGGGTAGGGAAGATCCCCTGGAGGAAGGCACGGCCACCCACTCCAGTAGTCTCGCCTGGAGAACCTCATAGACAGAGGAGCCTGGTGGGCTACAGTCTATGGGGGTCGCAAAGAGTCAGACGCAAGGCAGTGACTAACACTACTATTACTATTACTACCCAAGGCATTTTCAACAGTTGTCAATTATCTTTTTTCTTCCATTGGCAACTTCTGCTTTCCCTTCTCTTGGTATTTATTTTCTCTCCATATCGAATGATCTCACCCTCAAGTTTTAGAGTCTGAAAACTGAGAAGCCTGATGATTTACCAAGACATCTGTGGAAAGTATCTTATTTCAGGGAGTTCCAAACCTTACAGATGTTAGCATGAAAAAAGATGAGTGGGTCAAGACAGAATGAAGACCACATCTAGGTTTTTAGACATTACTGTCTTTCACAGTACTCTATAGAGAGAAAAGCAATTATGGCCCTATATCAGCCAGTGTTAAAGTCCAACATCAAAGGAGGGGCATGCTTGGCTATGTTGAAAACAGAATGGGTAACTTCTAAGCCAGATAAATGCATTAATGTAAAAAGATGATGAATGTGATACACTGCTAAAAGCACAAGTTGAGAGTCAGGAAATATGATTTTTGCCTCAGTTCAACAGCTAAGTCTTTTAGCTAGCGTATTTAGGGTCCTAATACTTTTAAAATGTGGGCATTCCATTTAGAGATTCTAAAGATATCTGTAGATCTAATGTTCTAGAATTATGTGTTTCCTGAATAAGTAATACAAGACTCAATTTATGTCCATCACAGATCATAAAATGAAGTGGTACCATTTAGATTTATTCTGATTTTCCTGGTTGTCTGATCTGCAATCATAAAGCAGTATTGCAGCTCCTGAACTATAGTGGCAACAGCTTGTAAAACCTTTCCTTTTACAATGAGCTCTCCACTGTAGTGAAATTTGAAAACAGGAGTTTAACTATGTCCAATCCTCATACTGAATTTCATCAGGAAATTTGATATGATACAAGTGAAATCAGGAGTATTTAATTACTGCCTATTTTCATTAACTAATGATCCAATTTAGAATTGATTAAGGTAGAGTGCCACTATTAGATAAATTTAATACAACAACATTATTTAGAGATGATTGCTCATTCTTTTTCTACTAAAATATAATTGATCATGGGTAGCTTTCCAAGGTGTTTAAAATTATTAATGTGATTTTATTGCTTATCACTTACTTCCTTAATTACTGGTGTTTTAATGATGGACTTACTAGAAAGGAACCATGGGAGTGTCTGTGAGGAAACATATTAATAGAATGGATTTTAAAGTTATGAACTATGTGTGTGTGTGTTTGCACACACATTCAAGCACCAATGAAAGGCCATATGAGGACTTAAAGGAAGAACAGGAAGAGGGTGCTCACCAACACTGACGCCATCACACACTGATCACGGCTTCCAAGCCTCCAAGACTGTGAGAAATAAGTCTCTTTTTAAGCTGCCTAGTGTATAGCATTTTGTTACAGCTGCCAAGGCTAAGACAGCAACCCTCCAGATAAAGATTCCTTATGTTCACATTTTGTTGTTGTTGTTGTTGTTTTAATCTCTACCTGTAAATGTCAGATGACCAGAGCCTCAGAGCTAAGAGCAAAACTTGGGAGCAATGATGGGAAATATGGCATTTGGAGCATTGTACTATAGGAAACAGGGTAGCCTGCTTGTCTCATAAAAAAAAAATTAATGAATAAAATGGTGACATGAAAATATTCCCTAGGACAAGGTCTGTTTTCTGAACCATATTTCCAAGAGCTGATGTCCCCTGAACCTTTCTCTTACTGCATGTTCTACATTATTTTGTAATTACCCAATTCTGCATATATCATCCCAACTAGACCACATGCTCCTTGGAATCATGGGTATGTTTTTATTCATTTGTTTTATCTACAGAACACTTTACAGCACATAATAAATACTCCATACATATTTGATTACTGCATAGTTGAATTAGGGAAACATAAATGCCCTGGATCCCTGGCCTATATTTCTCTCATGGGAATCTACAGGTTAAAATATCATTTTGATGTCATCACTTTCTATAAATAATCATGCCTTTTTGGAGTAACTACTGATTTTGGAAATTAAAGTTCTATATTTCAGACCTACCATAGAAAAACTTATCTAGAAAATCCATGTTCTCTTTTTATTTCAATAGAATGCATCACACCTTCATTTGCATACATGACACATGGAATTTACAAGACAATTATATAATTCAGAGAAATAATACACTTGTATATCAATCACTGTATTAGATTTTATAAAACAATCTATTGTTTAAGTTTGTCTTATGATTGAAAACACTTCAATCCAACTTCAACCCAGAAACTTCCTCTTCATAGAAGTAAAATGAGTACAAAAATGATAGTACTTATAAAGAACTGTGAGATCCTCAGAGAAGGTTAGGAAGTCGCTCAGTCGTATCCAACTCTTTGCGACCCCATGGACTGTAGCCTATCAGGCTCCACTGTCCATGGGATTTTGCAGGCAAGAGTGCTGGAGTGGATTGCCATTTCCTTCTGCAGGAGATCTTCCCAACCCAGGAAACGAACCTGGGTCTCCCTCATTGCAGGCAGACGCTTTACCATCTAAGCCACCAAGGAAGCCCCAGAGAAGGATACTAAGTCAAAATTTCTACTATTCTCAATTAAATGTGCACAATATTTGAAATATACCATTTTTCAACTTGAGGAAAATAATTTCTAACCCCATAATGATGGCTTTACCTAATTATTTCCTAATGCTACAGTATCCCAAATAATATTCATCATTCAAATCTCAAAACCTTTTTCATGTTTTTAATGCTCACACTGCAAAGCAGAGAATGAAGAGGGATCACTCCCCTCCCAGCTTTATTAGCATTGCAATTTCTTTCCAAGAGAAAGACTCAACCTGATGCAGTTGAATTCAAGTTCAAGTTAAAGTGTACAATAATCCAGTTAAAGCCTCTCTACAAATCTGACATAAAGTAATTAATGAAGTTTCCAAATGTTTTGTCAAACATATATCAAATGATATAAGAGATCTAGATGGTCCCTTTTCTCAAGCACCACTGAATGTCTTGTCACTAACTCGGAAGAATGCTTTATAAAATTAAATATAAACACACTGCACTTCAAATGGTGAATAATTTATGGCCTGTGTTCTATAAAAATACTTTCCAATTACTAGATTGTTAATATTCACTTTATTTTCAATTATCGTATCAAGGAATATGACCCTTTTTGTAGTGCTACAAAAAGAAATGTGAAACATCAATGAAATATTTGTTAAAATTGCATTGAGGAATAAAGGCATTTATTAAAAAGGAGAAATAATTTTCTAACAGCCCTATATAAAAAAAAGAGTATGAACTGAATGCCATACACATATTATAGCAATTACATGCCATGATAGGTGTGATACCTTATTCTTGACAAAGACATTACTGAACAAAGATGCTCTTACATTAAGGACCTGGCAGGCAGTTATGAATTTAGGTTTAAATCTTTGTAGGAAATGAGAAAATAAAACAGCACATTTCCAATCCTAATTGAGGTCTTCACAATGCCCTGCATCAGAAATGATCGAGATAAAATCAAAACTACTTGCTTATAAGCAATCACCTGCAAAAAGATGACATTGGTTCACGAAACGCATGTTAAAAATGTAAACCTATTAATGAAAGGAGAAAATAGATGTGCCTCTCTGACATGTACAGATTTATATTTTCTATTATGAAAACTATTAGGTTTCCATTTGAAGAAACACTCTTCTTCTAACTGCATTAATACCTGGATATTCCTCAAGATATTATTATATCACCTGCCTAAAGAATATAAAACACAGTGAAATGAAATTAAGTTTCATTTCAGGATAAAGAATATTTGAAAAAAATGTAATCACGGCAAACAAACATTTTAGTTTCTAACAATCAATACTGTCTACTTCAAGGTGACTAGATATCAGATGTGTATGTGTGCACGCACGTGTGTGCATATATGCATGCACACACGCACAGTTGTGTCTGACTATTTGCAACTCTATGGACTGTAGCATGCTCCTTGGGATTCTCCAGGCAAGAATACTGAGTAGGTTGCCATTTCCTCCTCCAGGGGATCTTCCTAACCCAGGGATAGAACCAATGTCTCCTGAGTCTCCTGCATTGTCAGATGGATTCTTTACCACTGAGCCATGTGGGAAGCTCACATAGATATCAAATGAGGAACTCTAAAATCCATTTGTGTTAACAAATGACAAATTATCCATTGGTCTTGAAGAGCAAAAAAAGCTGGAAAATTATATATCTTTGCTATTATATGCAACAGCAGAATGAAATCATTGTGAAAGGAACTATGGCCTGAAAAAAAACCTATACTATTTACTTTCTAATCCTTTATAGAGACAACAGATAAAAACACACATTTCAGTATTTTTCCTTTGTCCCAGATATTCAAAGCACACACTTACCATCTTTGGCTTCCTTTTCCCTCCTCCCTGCCCCTACGCTTAGGCATTCTAAGTGATCTGTCTTTGTCTCCTTGTCACTTTCTGTGTCTGTCTCTTTCTTTTTATCAATTATTTCTGTCATTTTCACCCTCTTGACTATTGCCCACATTTATCATTCCTTAAATACTAACCATCAATTCCAGAAGTTCATGTTTTATAGAGTAAACCTTACATTACTGTTTAGCCAAACTTCCAGGTGATTCCAGACTATTCCTATACCCTTCTCTCTGTACATGTTGTTGCTGCTTAGTTGCTAAGTCCTAACCAACTCTTTTGCAATCCATGGACTGTAGCTCACCAGGCTCCTCCATCCCATGAGATTTCCCAGGCAAGAGCACTGGAGTGAGTTGTTATTTCCTCCTCCAGGGGATCTTTCCATCTAGGGATCAAACACTTATCTCCTCCGTTGGTAGGAGTATTCTTTACCTCTGAGCCAACTGGGAAGACCCTTTCTCTGTATATACACTTGGCTTTAATTTTTCATTCTGTCTCATTATCCCATCAAAGATTGAGTCCCATGTAGTGGACTGCATACCATCTATGGTCTTCCACACTTTATCATCCCAGACTTATTTCACATATCCTAAACTTGTTAGCTCAGTTCTTAGTCTGGTCAGCTAATCCTTAATTCCTGTATGTAAATACATGCCTAATTTAGCCTCTGAGTGTGGGCTCACATGGTTTCCTTCTCCTTAATTGCTATTTCCCCTCACTCACAAACCAATCTCTGACCACTGTCTCCAGCGAATCTTTTCAGGACTCTTGTCTGAGATGCTAGTAATCTCTTTGAGCAGACTAGAGATTTTCAGGTTTGGCCAGGCCTACCTATATTTGTCTCCTAGTGCTGCCATCAAAAAGTTACACACACTAGGTTGCAAAGCAAGAAAAATTTATTCTTTTGCAGTTTTGGAAACAAGTCCAAAATCAAGGAGTTAGACAGGCTTTGTGGCCTCCAAATGTTCTAGGGAGAAATCATCCTTGACTTTTCCGAAAGTGAAAGTGAAGTCTCTAAGTCATGTCCAACTCTTTGCGATCCATGGACTGTAGCCCACCAGGCTCCTCTGTCCATTGAATTTTCTAGGCAAGAGTACTGGAGTGGGATGCCATTTCCTCCTCCAGGGGATCTTCCTGACCCAGGGATTGGACCCAGGTCTCCCACATTTGAAGGCAGATGCTTTACCATCTGAGTCACCAGGGAAACTCTCTTCCTTCCTTCTGGTAATTCCTAGCAATCTTTGGCATTCCTTAGCTTGTAGATGCCACACTCCAATTTCTGCTTCCATTGCCCCATAACCATTTGTATATCTGCATGTCCCCAAATCTCTTTCTCCTCACCAGAACACCAAATCTTGGATTTAATGCCACATTATTAAAAGATTCATGCTTACTCCTTGGAAAGAAAGCTGTGACTAACCTAGACAGCATATTAAAAAGCAGAGACATTACTTTGCCAACAAAGGTCTGTCTAGTCAAGGTTATGGGCTTTTCCAGTGGTCATGTATAGATGTGAGAGTTGGGCTATAAAGAAAGCTGAGCACCAAAGAACCTATGCTTTTGAACTGTGGTGTTGGAGAAGACTCTTGAGAATCCCTTGGACTGCAAGGAGATCCAACCAGTCCATCCTAAAGGAGATCAGTCCTCGGTGTTCATTGGAAGGACTGATGTTGAAGCTGAAACTCCAATACTGTGGCTACCTGATGTGAAGAGCTGTCTCATTTGAAAAGACCCTGATGCTGGGTAAGATTGAGGGCAGAAGGAGAAGGGGACAACAGAGGATGGGATGGTTGGATGGCATCACCAACTTGATGGACATGGGTTTGGGTGGACTCCAGGAGTTGGTGATGGACAGGGAGGCCTGGCATGCTGCCATTCATGGGGTCACAAAGAATCAGACATCACTGAGTGACTGAACTGAATCAAGTATGACTTCAACTTAAATTGATTATATCTGTAAAGACCCTGTTTACAAATAAAGCCACATTCATGGATTAGGGCAGTTAGGACTTCCATGTATCTGGGGAACACAGATCAACCCACAATATGGATATTCAGAAGCATCTCAACTAACCCATTCATTATTATGAGCAAGAGAAACTCCAAGTAACCCTCTTGCATTCTTTTGTTGTCATTAGAAGTCCACACTTTATGAAGTTACCAGTTTTATTAGCAGACAGCTCAGTAAAAAATAATCATAAAAATAACTTCATTGTAGCCAAAGTACATTAGCCTTGTTTCCCTACTTCTATTCTTGAGCCTATACAAAATAAAGGTATTTCCCTATCAATATTATAGACTATTAAATTATTAAAGACAATTTATTCCCCCCAAAGACTTCCTTCAGGATACATGTTCCTATTTTCTTTTTCTTTTTTTTTTTAATATGTCATCAAGAGAGTTAAAACCATGACATGTTTCTCTGAAAAAAAAAAAAAGATTTAGCTCTAATCATCTGATTTTGAAAGAGTATATTTTATTGTCTACTTCTATGTAGAGTTCATTTTATCATAATGGCTTGGATGTCAGACAGATGTCACTATGAATCCCAAACCTGCTACTAAGCAATTGCATTACTATTAAAATAAATAATACCTCTAAGCCTCAATGTCCTTCTTGAGAAACCAGAATGCAACATTTGCCTTAAAGAGTTAAAGTAATAACAAATAATTAGCACAGTGCTTGGTAGACTTAATAACTGGTAGCTTGTAATAACATAATTTTTATTGGTCTACTATAGAAGTCTAATTTAACACATCAAAACTTGTATTATATTGCACATGGCCTACAGCTCTTGGTGTTAATTCATGCCTTGACAGCAATATCACAGTTAATATGGATTTGTGTACCTTTCTGAAATCTAGCTATTCTTATCTTGCTGACTGTCAGAGGGTAAGAACAGAATTGTTCTGATCACACCAAGATACTTTGGAGAGGTGAGCCTAGAAATTTGTTTTTTCACATTGGTAAATGGGTAATGAAACTCTTTCCCTCAAATTTTGAGTACCACTCTCATCTCTCAAAGAGCAGGTCTCTAAAGAACCTGTGCAACTGTCTACTTTCTCAAAAGAACCAGCTTCTCTTACTTAACTTTTAATCTATTTGCAGGGCCTTAGTTTTCCATTCTGTATATGTCTACTATCAATCCTTGACAAAAGATACAGAGATTTAGTTTGCTACATGATATCCATTTTCGCACTTGACAAATGATACAGAGACAGTTTGCTACATGATTTGCACACAGTTGCTATGTGATATCCATTTTCCCATCATATATACAAAATTAGAGATAGTTTAAAAATGTAAAAGCCAAAGCTATAGAATTCTTCAGGGGTCAATATACGAGAAAGCCTCACTAGGTTGTGAGGAATTTCTTAACCAATATAGGGAAATTAACCAAAAGGAAAGTATGATAAACACAAGCATGTTAAAATAATTTTTATCACATTTCACTAGAGATATTGAAAAGGTAGGTTGTAACTTGGCATCTGTATAAATCTGGATTTGGCACTTATATGGAAATGACAATTCTGAATTTCCAAGGATTATTTTAAAAGACTATGCTCTTCAGTAAGTTCTTCTCTCCAAACTAGATTTACAACTTTTTAAAAATATATAATAAGGCTTTGTATTTCTCAACATTAAAAGTCTGATTTTTAAACAGCTTCTTGGACTGGTGTCTCCTATCCATCAGCTTGCTTAATTTTAGCACCTGTGTCATCCTGAGCATCTTTTCAGAACTACTACCTTCACCATAATACTCCATTAGTTTCCCCAACTCAGACGTGGGCTTCTATGGCAATTTTACTTCGATAACAAAGACATGATAGAGAAGATAGATTGGCAAACCTTTTCTAGATCTTTTCTAAAGTTGTCTGACTCAAATTATTGAACACTTTTTTCAAGTAATTTGTCTAAATTTTGAGTCATGATTTCCCTCATCTTCTTCAAAATTTGTGGGGATCCTTGGTCCTAAGTTTAAAAGGTCTTCTGAATCTATTTATATATATACATACATACATATACATGTACATATGCATGTATTTTATAAAACCAACACAGACCAGATGAATCAAATAACCATCAGTAGTCTTGACCTCAATATAAGCTTTTGCCATGGTCTGCAATTTTTAGATGAAAGAGCACATTTTGTCACTGGTAAGATTCATGTCATAGAAGTTGTAAGGCAGTTTTTGCCCAGAATATTATCAGTAATTAACTTGAACTTTCTAGGTGCAGGTTCATTATTCTAAAGCTCATAAAGGTTAACTTCAAAAACACTATGCATGGGATAATCAGATGCAATTTTGGTCTGAGTCCTTGAGGCTACTGTTTTTCCAACACTGCTCACATTGTACATAGTTAATTAGTGCTTTTTACAACACACCCACATGTCTTATAAAATGGATCAACTACTGATAGTTTCTTCTTGGCTCCTTTTTTGCTGCCTTTTTTAAGATGCTTGTTTTTGCCAATGACCATGGCGCTGCTCTGAGAGCCAAAGGTACACCACTATTTTATTTCATAATTGATTTAGGCAATGCAAAGTTCCTTAACCCAATCAGTAACCATCAAGAAAGGAAACTACTTAGATATTTTAAAGCCCTTGCATACAATGGGTAAAGAAACATTATTCCATCATTTCCTTGTAACTTCCAATTTTTTATTATTATTTTTTTTTTAATGAAAAGCAGTAAGACAGAAAGGATACTTGTTTTGAGGAAATGATAAAGATTATGGTAACATGTTGCTGTGGTCTAAATGTCTGCATCCCCCTGAAAATCTTATGCTGAACTTTAGTACACAATGCAGTGATAGTAGGAGGTAGGGCCTTTATGAATCACTGAGGTCAAAGAGGTAAAGCCTGAAGGAATGGGATTAGTCCTCTTAGATTTCACAGAGTCAGCTCACTCCTCCAGATCTGGAAGAAGGTCTTCACTCAACTACGCTGATGCCCTAACTTCAAGCCTCTAACCAGTAAGATTGGGAGAAAAAATTTTTGTGGGACTTTGTTACAGTGGCCTGAGAAGACATATGGGTTATTTATTTTAGGATTTAATGTTGTCTGAAAGGTTCTGAAATTATTTTTCAATATAGATTTGAAATAATTATAATTATTTTATAATAATTATAAATATTTATTTACCCTCCTAATAGCAAACAAAACCAATCTTTTTCTTTAAAGTTAAACCACAATCATCATATATATCTAGTTTCATTAGCTTAATATGTACTTTAGAGTTGCTCTTCAATTTTGCCTTCTCCAGTTAGTAGCATAAGCATTTTCAGCATATAAATATCCTATGAAGTATAAGAATAATTTAAATAGGGAAATGCTATCACTCATTTTATAGTTATCATTGACAGTCATTCTAATACAATAATTAACTTTAATAAATTGATCACAACTTTGAAAAACATCCTGTGTGAATCAATATAATCTGCCAGCTTCTTGGTTGTCATAGAAACTGATTACAGGAAGCATGTTTAATGCAACATACACTCTATGCATAAATGATTAAACTGCTGAAGTTTAAAAATGAGCCTAATCAAAACCATGTTTACCACAACTTTCATTATCATTCTGTGTTTTATCAAATGCACTATGTCTATTTAATCTTGAATCAAAAAACATATATAATATTGGAATCAATAGATATAGGATGTATTTAGAGCTAATAACCTAAAACATTCAGAAAATGAAGATCATGGCATCTGGTCACACCGCTTCATGGGAAATTGATGGGGAAACAGTGTTATTTTGGGGGGGTTCCAAAATCATTGCAGATGGTGACTGCAGCCATGAAATTAAAAGATGCTTACTCCCTGGAACAAAAGTTATGACCAACCTAGATAACATATTGAAAAGCAGAGACATTACTTTGCCAACAAAGGTCCGTCTAGTCAAGGCTATGGTTTTTCCAGTAGTCAGCTATGGATGTCAGTGTTGGACTGTGAAGAAAGCTGAGTGCTGAAGAATTGATGCTTTTGAACTGTGGTGTTGGAGGAGACTCTTTTTGAGAGTCCCTTGGACTGCAAAGAGATCCAACCAGTCCATTCTGAAGGAGATTGGCCCTAGGATTTCTTTGCAGGGAATAATGCTGAAGCTGAAACTCCAGTACTTTGGCCACCTCATGCAAAGAGTTGACTCATTGGAAAAGACTCTGATGCTGGGAGGGATTGGAGGCAGGAGGAAAAGGGGACAACAGAGGATGAGACGGCTGGATGGCATCACTGACTCGATGGACGTGAGTCTGAGTGAACTCCAAGAGTTGGTGATGGATAGGGAGGCCTGGTGTGCTGCGACTCATGGGGTGGCAAAGAGTCGGACACAACTGAGCAACTGAAATGAACTGAACTGATCCTAAAACAACTAAGCAGAATTTTCTGTGAAAATATCCTTAATACAGTCAAGGAAATATTATGAATCATTACTTTATACAAAATGAATTTTATAAATTCCTTTTCATGAGTTTGAATAAATAGCCCTGAAACATAGAAATACTATAACCCAAAAAAGAAGCATCCTTATCTCAATACAGAATATGATTAAGTCTATTATCAAGCTAAGATATTTTACATGAAAGAAAATAATTTATCACTCAGGAGAAAAGTTAAAAAAAATTATGAGTACACTAGGAATATCCATGAAAGACATGCAATTATATATAGCTGTATATATACATATATGAATGTACATACATATATATATACACATATATATACACATATATATATATATATACATGTCAAGTGTATATAATATAT
>SJYC01020512.1:0-36171 GCA_006408675.1 Madoqua kirkii | reverse complement strand
GTATATAATTCATGAGACTGCTATTATAACCCTTATCCATCATTCAGTGAATAAAAACTTATGACCAATTTTATCTTTATCTCCACTGGTTAACCCTACATCATATTAAGGAGTTAAACCAAAACATCATTTCATTCTTCCTTGTATCTTTTACGCTTCTTTAGTCACTCAGTAGTGTCTGACTCTGTGTCCCTTTGGACTATAGCCTTCCAGGCTCCTCTGCCCATGGGATTTTCCAGGCAACAATACTGGAGTGGGGGAGTGGGGTACCATTTCCTTCTCCAGGGGATCTTCCCGATCCAGGGATTGAACCCACATCTCCTGTATCTCCTACATTGCAGGCAGATTCTTTACCCACTGAGCCACTGGGGAAGTTTATACGCATTTTTAAAAATAAGTGATTGCTCAAAAATATGATCATAACATAATCAACTATCATAAAAAGTTATTTATTATCACCAACTATACAAAGAGTTTTCTGATTTTCCCAGATGTCTCATAAAATTTTTCCAGAAGATTTTTTGAAATCAGGATCCAAATAACCTCTATGCAATGGAATTAACCAATGTGTCTCTTAGATTTCTCTTTATGTATTTACCTTTTCCTCATTTTAATATTTTTTCTTCCCTCTGAATACTTTCACAGAGTCAAAAAATCCCTGACTGCTTCTTTGTTGTCTTTCAATATATTTGCCTGTCTTGAATCGGTAGTTACATCTAGAGATTTCATTTTGAATTTAGAAATAATTCTATGTAACAAATGTTGTGTGCTTGCATCAGGAGGCCATGCTGCTGCTGCTGCTAAGTCGCTTCAGTCGTGTCCGACTCTGTGTGGCCCCAAAGACAGCAGCCCACCAGGCCCCTCCATCCCCGGGATTCTCCAGGCAAGAACACTGGAGTAGATTGCCATTTCCTTCTCCAATGCATGAAAGTGAAAAGTGAAAGGGAAGTCACTCAGTCATGTCCGACTCATAGCAACCCCATGAACTGCAGCCTACCAGGCTCTTCTCTCTATGGGATTTTCCAGGCAAGAGTACTGGAGTGGGTTGTCATTGCCTTCTCCATCAGGAGGCCATAATGACTGGTTATCTCTGTTTTCCTCTATCAGAAGTCACTACTGATAATTGTCTATGTACTTTAATGAATTTAGGGTTGCAAAATGGCAATATAATAACTATAATACAGTTATTCATTTATTGGATGAGATCCTTCCATAAAATAAACTACCTTATGAACTCTTTGATTACTACAAAATATGGAGTTTAAATAGTAGATCAGGAATAAAAAGATTTGATTCCTTTATTTAACAGTTTTCAAAATAAAACATTATTTTCCTAGCATCTTCCAAGAAAATCTGTTAGACTGTGTTTTACATAGTTTACACCAATATTTAACATTTAAACCATAGCCATAATTTTCCTTCTATGTTTAACTTATATAATAATAGCTTAATTATTCATAGAGACATTTGAGGACTCAGAACAGTTACTTAAAAAATAGGCTTTGTGGGTGTTTCCCCAGTGGCTTATCAGTAAAGAATCTACTTGCAATGTAGGAGTCGCAGGAGCCATGGGTTTGAGTCCTGGATCAGGAAAATCCCCTGGAGAAGGATATTGCAACCCACTCCAGTATTCTTGCCTGGAGAACCCCATGGACAGAGGAGCCTGGCAGGCTACACAGTCCATAGGGTTACAAAGAGTTGGGCATAACTGAAGCACCTTACCAGGCACACATACAGAGGCTTTGTTGGGGGCAACTTTAATTATGAATTACTTTAATTATGAATAAGGCCATTCCTTCAATTATGAATAAATTATGCTTTTAAGCTTACTTTTATGGGTGTTACAAATAATTGTTAATATGATTTCAATTTTATTGCATCAAGTAATATTTTCCAATATAACTTAGTGATAAATATTTTAAACTTCTCTGCTGCAAAGTATGAGACCTGAAAGGAGCAGACAATGTGGTGTGAGAAGCCTGCTTGAATGCATGTTTCAAAGAGAAATATATATGATATCTCATATATAGATAGACTGAAACAGATTATATACACACACATGCACATATGTAATCTTTAGAAATTTTTACACAGAAGAAATGTTTATATATTACATGACCATAAAGGAACACATTTTATCTTTTCCATTTAATTAACATCACTAAGTATATCCTTGTAGTTTGAAAAGTCGAGAAATTTAAGCTTACATTTTTCCTCTGTAAGACTCTTAGTTTAAAAACTTCAAACTTCAGAATTATTTAAAAACCCTTGTGACTATTCAAACATTGATTTCTTTCTTAATATCCAGGGTAACAAATTACTTAAAGAGAAATGGAAAAAGATTAATCCACTTTGAACAACAAAATTTATGATTTAAGTATAGCTAAATTCAACTAGTTTTAACAAATTTTACTACTGTGTTTCTGTTGTCACAATAAAGCATTTTGAAGATAATTGAAGTGAAGTGAAGTCGCTCAGTCGTGTCTGACTCTTTGCGACCCCATGGACTGTAACATCAGGCTCATCTGTCCATGGAATTTTCCAGGCAATAGTACTGGAGTGGATTGCTGTTTCCTTCTCCAGTAAGATAATTATTGTATCTTATAAAGGAATAAGCATGTATCCAATTAGAATATAACCTTTCCTGCTTTTAATCAACAAGGTTGGCTATGTGATTTCTAGGGTTATTAAAATATGTTAACAAAGAAATTACATAAAAATAACAATGCCTACCATGTGGGAGACCAGGGTTCAATCCCTGGGTCAGGAAGATCTCCTGGAAAAGGAAATGGCGACCCACTCCAGTATTCTTGCCTGGAAAATCCCATGGATGGTGGAACCTGGTAGGCTACAGTACATGGGGTTGCAAAGAGTTGGACACGACTGAGCGACTTCCCTTTCAATAACATATTTGGAATTATTTTAAAGATTAAAATTGTTTAATTAAATAGTATACATAAAAATAAAATTTGAGATTTATAAATGCTGTCTTTAAGGATTAATCTTTAGGAATTCTTTATGCAGAATAGTAAGAATATATTAAAAAATAACATAATTATTCTGCCCATGTGAAATACAAAGTATATCTGCACACATGTGATATAACTATATCAATTTTTTCTTTCAATTTATTGCAAGATATATTTAGCAATGAATTGTAGTTGTCAAATCACTCTCTCAGCCAACTTACTATTGATAACAAGTCCAAGGAGATGACTATTGCAACGTCATTAGCTAACCAGTAAAGAACATAATTGTATTCCACATTACCTTTATTAACTGCTTTTGAAAAACTTGTAGGTTTTCTAAATTATAGTCTATACAATATAATCCCAAAATATGACTTCATGTGACTGGTCAATTATTGAATTTTTGATTAAAAAATAAATGTTTTAATTTGTTAATGTTTTCCTCATGAAGAATCCCCAAATAAGAGAATTAAAGCTCAAATTATCTAACATAAGTAGAAAAAAATTAAGTACTGAAAAGTTAAAAATATTTAATATATAGTTATACACAGACACCCTGCTAACTGCTGATTATAAACAGAATAATTATATTTTTAATCTTCTAAAGAAGTATAGTTTGAGAGTGAAAGTAAGCACTAGCAATAATTATGCTGATACTGTAAGTGTAAAGTTTAAGTCTGTCAAGGTCAACAAGGACATCCTGGCTACATTAAAATAACCACAGCAAATTGGCCTCTACCTTCTTAGAACTCATTATAGTATCATAGCTTTTTTTCTACATAATAAAATATAAATTTCTAAATTATTTAAGAGATGGATAGTTATAATGGAACTGAGTATGATAAGAACAAGGCTCTATTATCAAGCTTGCTACCCATGTCAACAATATGATGTGGCAATCATACTCACAATGCAAACCTTTGTCTTATTACATATCTTTTAACCTTGCTCTGCTATTACAATTTTTTCCACCAGATGGTAGCCAATAAAAGCGAGAAACAGAGAGATTAACAGTTAAAAAAATAAAATTAACTTAAAACAAAACAAATTAAAGATTAAGTTGGAAATATAATTATGCACACCAAAAGTCTATATATCAAATAAATACAATCATTTTTAAACTTCTTTTGAAACAAGAATTGTTTCAACACTGGTTTTATGTGAATTCTTTAGGGTTAACTTGGATTTCTAGACCCAGACTGGTAAACAATACAGAGAGGAAGATACTAACCTGGAGCACTGGGATCAATGCTCATTTTTTTATAGATATTCACAAACATATAAATACAAACTTGTCTTAAAGATTCCTGAAGTCATTGCTTATTTAAAAGTACCATTGTAATATTCCAAAATATAATTTTTAGAACATGTATTTTTATGATAATTCCTTTTTGAAAATCCATCCATCCTTCTTATCTTGCAAAAATCAGACACATGGAATGATTTCCTCTGTGTGGAATCCTCTCTTCTGGCCTTGTTAGTCTTGGTTTGAACAGGAAGTATTCACTATTTGCAAAAACCAATTATCATCCCTGTCTGGATACATTAAGATTTTTTTCTACAAGTCTTTTCCTCTCTATCACATTTTAGGCAACAGTTTATATGAATTATTCATAGTTCCTATATTGTAGGGAAGTTTCTTTTATTAAATTTGATCATAATAATAGTTATTACCCCAGCCATGGCATTTTTATGAGTCTTCTTCAATGCCATTACCTGGAAAGATTTCAATCAAGAAATATAAAAGATGCAAATCAATTTCCATAATAAAATTAAACTGTACCATCTACTCCTTCACTCCAGCAATAGAGCTGATTGACAGCCTTTTCCTGATAACTTGAGCAGATAAAATTCAGATACAGAAGCAGAGAATGGCAGATTATTTGCTTTTAACAATTTCAGTGGCTTTTCCTTCATTGTTGCTATTTGTTGCTTGTTAATCTCACTGAAACATAATATTTAACAGAATCTGTATACAAATTTATTTGCAAGCATAGTATTCTCTTCCCTGAAAGTGGCTAATTTTTCTTTAGTAGCTGTGCTTAACAGAGTAAACAAAGTA
Organism: Madoqua kirkii; assembly: GCA_006408675.1. Lineage (NCBI taxonomy): Eukaryota > Metazoa > Chordata > Mammalia > Artiodactyla > Bovidae > Madoqua > Madoqua kirkii. The sequence continues at coordinate 31,140 of SJYC01020512.1, read as the reverse complement.
TCAAGTGCTATGATATTGTTTTCCTCCTAATGACAGTGTAATTCTATTCAGCCAACAAAAATGCTATGCTTTTAGGAGGAAAAGAAGATTAGTTTGCTTCTGGATGTCAATTTTTAACAACAACAACAACAACAGGCAGATCTTTATGGTAATAATTTTCTTCTAAGAAATATATATCAGATTCTGCTCTTACACAATGAGGGATGTTCCGTTAAGTTGGACTATAAGATTTCAGGAGTTGGAGTGAGAAATTTTCACAGTGAGAGGTTATGAGGTCTGAGAGCACAACTGCTGTGAATATGTGCTGTATGTCCCCTAATTTGGAAAAGAGAGTCTGTAGAACCCTGACCACATCCAGTTCTTCCTCCAACCACTGAGTGATGGTCCAGTGTGCCTACCAACCATCCAATTCCACTCCCCTCTAAAGGTATTAGAAGATTTGAACAGAATATGAGATACCAACAATGATCTTTTGCAAGAAAGACTCCAGCATTCAGGCAGTGGCACCAAATAGAGATCTTACAACTTGATTCCTTACTGTTCTCTTCAACACATATCCACAGTTAATATCATGCGCTTAACATCTAAAATGTTTTCAGCTTAATATCTCATACTTTTTTCATAGCAAGTACTTTCACAAATGCTTCTGTGTTTGGAGGTGGTATTAAAATATAATTAGAAACAAATAACTTTTATTGAGGCAAGATAAAAAATGTTTTCCCATCAACCCATGTTTGTGCAGGCACTGCGACTGGGGGCCCGCTGTCGTGGCATGCTTGTCCTGATCACTATACAGGGTTTTCCTGTCTCAACATGCCTGGTTCTGTCACAGTTTGGGCTCGTGCAACATGTCCATGTTGTCATGTTGTCTTGACATGGATCCATCGTGGCCTATCCTGGCCCAGTGGGGGAGGGGGGTTGGTGGGTCTATTGTGACATGCTTGGCTCTTTTCATCAGGGTGATGGGGGGTTCTTTTTGTTGCAACATGCCTGATGTACACCATGGCATATCAGGGCATATCATGGCTAATCTGGTCTGTTGCAACACACCCAGATCCTGATGCAAGACACCCTGTCGTTATACATGGGGTTTTATCATGACATGTCCAATGCACCAAGACTAGGGGTTCTGACAGATAAGGAAACTGAGGCCTGAACAGGGGTCGGTAGGTCACATGATCAGTAAGCATAGAAAGAGTAACAGAAATCCCCAGGCAGCTGAGTCAGCCCTTCCCACGAATGTAGCCCCACTGGTGATCCCAGGTGGCACCAACCCGGCTATGTACTCCAGACGCCCAAAGAGGAGCAGACGGAGCCAAAGCAGAGTTCCTGCAGGTACAGCTGGCTGCCTCACACAAGGCCCTTCTCAACCTTGGAGACCCCTCCAGTCCTCTATCTTGCATTTTTCCTACCTCCCAGCCACCCCTGACACTCCTAGGGACATCACTGCTTTCTTGAGCATGTCCTCAGCACCTCCTGGTAGCCATCCAGGGTCCAAATTGCAGGGTCTGGCCATCATGGATGTTCAGGCTCATATGTGGCTCTTTAACCCAACTGCGTTCTGAAGCAGGGTCCCACCCTCAATGCTGAGGCCTAAACCTCCTCCTGGGGAGCAGATGATCCCCATACCAGCTGTGTGCCCAGTGTGCTCCAGTTTCAGGTTGTTCATTTACCACATACCCACTATGACACAGAGCATCTGATTTTTTTTGTAGGACTCAATTTTCTTTTATTTTGTTTGGTCCAGGAGTCAGCAAGTTACTGGACTTTCTGTTGTCAGCGCCAGCCTGGGAAAAGTCTGTCCTCCTGATAGCTACAGGGTAGTTAGGAAAGCTGGATTCTGAGCAGGCCTGTTGAGAGGGCCCTGATGCTAATGATCTTTGGAGGCTCTGAGCTCTAAAGGCCCATCTACTCTAAACCAGGGTCTCTCCTCTGATTCAGTTAGGGTTCAAGTGGAAACACCTGGCCACAGAGAGTACAGGATTTGTGACAGGTGTTCGAACTTAGATGACTGTTCAGTTCAGTCGCTCAGTTGTTTCTGACTCTTCATGACCCCATAAATTGCAGCACTCCAGGCCTCCCTGTTCATCACCAGCTCCCAGAGTTCACTCAAACTCATGTCCATTGAGTCAGTGATGCCATCCAGCTATCTTATCCTCTGTCATCCCCTTCTCCTCCTGCTCCCAATCCTTCCCAGCATCAAGGTCTTTCCCAGTGAGTCAACTCTTCATATGAGGTGGCCAAAGTATCGGAGTTTCAGCTTTAGCATCAATCCTTCTGACGAATACCCAGGACTGATCTCCTTTGGCACTGCCTTTCTTTGGGATTGGAATGAAAACTGACCTCTTCCAGTTCTGTGGCCACTGCTGAGTTTTCCAAATTTGCTGGTATATTAATGACTGTAGAGGTTGCTTAATTTAAGCTATCTCTGGAAGGGTATGTCCTTGAGTCTCACTCTCGAGCTTGAAGCCCCAGGGCAAGTTACTGGGACAGAGCAACATGAAGCAGCCAGGAGTGAGAAAGTGCTGGAATCCACAGACAGAAGCCCATTTGAGACTAAGTAATCTTAGTTTCCTGATATGATGTACCAAGAATGGCACATCAGTTTTATGGTATTGCCAAAAATGTATACATTAATGAATCAAGGGATAAACTGAGAAAATGTCAGAGATCAGAGGAGTTGAACGAGACATGATAGCAAAGTGTAATGTGGCATCCCAGATCCTGACACAGAAGAGACATTAGTGGGAAAATGGAGAAATTTGAATAAAGCTTGTAGTTTAGTGAACAGCATGGTAAAGAAAAAAATCAGAAAATATTTTTTAAAAAACAAACTGAATCACTTATGCTTGTTGTTATTAATAGAACAAGTTTTTGTTTTGTTTTTAAACAAAATTTGCTATACTGAGTGAAGTCAGTCAGAAAAAGACAAATAACATGATACCACTCATATGTGGAATCCAAAAAATTTTGGTGCAAATGACCTTATTTACAAAACAGAAATAGAGTCACAGATGTAGATAACAAACATGTACCAAGGCAGGGAAAAGAAATATATTGGGAGACTGGGACTGATATATAAACACTCCTATATATAAAATAAATAACAAATAATAACTCACTCTATAGTGCAGAGAACTTTACTCAATGCTCTGCAATGAACTATATGTGAAAAGAATCTTAAAAAGAGTGGATATATGTATAACTGATTTGCTTTGCTGTATTGCAGAAACATTGTAACACTGTAACATCAACTATATTGTGATAAAACTCATTAAAAATAAAATCTGGCATTTACAAAATCTGACAGCATAGTTAAAAGAAGTCCCTGAATCTTCCCTTCCCTTACTTCATGTGAAGATGTTTCCAGATGAAAAATAAATTGGACTACAAATAAGCAGCAGCAATTTTCTCAGCCAATTCGGTTTTGAAATTCTCTAATAGGTGATGTGCCCTTGGTGTTTGTTCAACTTGAAAATTCATCTCAGTTTATTCTATATATTTCACTTTCTCAGATATAAAAAGAAACTCTGAGACTTCATGCAAATCCTAATCGACTGAATGATTAGCCAGCACTGGAGGAACATCTTGTGTCTGGCTGTTTTGCTGAAAATGCTTTCTCTTTTCATATGGAAAAAAAATCAGTTAAAACAAGTCAACCTTATCCAAATATATTATTATTCAACAATCTTTGCAGTTGACTTTTTAATAATTATAGACTACTGGAAGACAAAATAACTAACAAATGCATTGGTAGGGCAGTTTTGCAAAGACTTACTCAACTGAAACACTTGTTTTGGAAGAAAGTAAGGTTTATAAAGAATCCCCAAATGTTTTGTGAATTCTATTAGGCATGAAATAATGTTATCATTTATTCATTGAAGTCTTACTATATAGACAGATGAGAATCTGCTGACAAAAGGAAAAGTAAGTTTCTGAATATGTAAATATTTTCCCAGCAGAATGTCTATAAAGTACTAAGAAGTTTAAGTACAGTCACAACCAGTGACATCCCTCAGATACCTAGGTTACTTCTGACCTGGATCTATTGATAAAGAAATTTGATCTTCAGATTTTCCAGAATAGGTTGCCTGAACAGTTGTTTTTGACAGTTTTTTTTTTGTTGTCTAATTTGTTTGCTTGTTTATTCTTCCATATATAATGACATATCTTCACAAGTAAAATTAATTTGCACAAAGTGGAATTTTTTTCTTTTAAAAAAACCAGGAATGTCTATGCATTAGTTTATATTAAAAAGAAGTATTACTGAATTGTATGCTATTTTGAAGACAAATGTTATAAAGGAGTGGTGCTTGTGCATGTATGTGTATGGATGTATACATGCATGTTAACATGACATCCATCAGTTCTAGCAAGGGGCATAGGCTTGCAGAAAAAAAATTATATGTGTGTATACATATATATATATATATATATATATATATATATAAAATCTCTGTCTATGGTTACTAGGAGAATTCAGACTGGAGAATCCACTATTTACTCTCCCTGGTCAATCATAAACTTAACCCATTGTTATTATGAGACTACTGACAAAAACAACTCTGTTTATTATTTCACGTAATTAAGGAATATAAATAGGCAACCAATAGGAAATATAAATATTAACCTAATCTTATTTTAATTTTAAAATGTTAAAATTTTTTGAAAAGTGCTAATATTGCTTAGCTAAAATTTACTGAGCTATGTTCTTTAGCAAATATAAGAATATCTAAATTACTTGGAAAGGACGATGTAAAGTGAGTAGAATTGACAAATGATTCTTGCTGATCATATATGTTACAAAATAACTGAAAATAAATATAAGTATAACTTTGCATTGGAATGGAGAACACATATAAAGAAAGTAAATGGTGCCCTTTGAGATTTTCCTCTGATAGAAAAGTGGTCCACTAATGAGAAGAAGGAGTATCTTAGTATTTTGGCATTTATCAAGAAAAGTGATTTTTGAAATGGTAATTCTAGAAAAAGTCTCTAGCTGATCTAGTCGGGAAAATATTCAGAAATAAAATATTGGATTTTTGATCACTATTAATAAGCATTGATCTCATAAACTAGCAAAGTAATGCTCAAAACTCTCCAAGCCAGGCTTCAGCAATATGAGAACCGTGAACTTCCTGATGTTCAAGCTGGTTTTAGAAAAGGCAGAGGAACCAGAGATCAAATGGCCAACATCCAATGGATCATCAAAAAAGCAAGAGAGTTCCAGAAAAACATCTATTTCTGCTTTTTTGACTATGCCAAAGCCTTTGACTGTGTAGATCACAACAAACTGGGCAAAATTCTGAAAGAGATGGGAATACCAGACCACCTGACCTGCCTCTTGAGAAAGCTGTATGCTGGTCAGGAAGCAACAGTTAGAACTGGGCATGGAACAACAGACTGGTTCCACATAGGAAAAGGAGTATGGCAAGGCTGTATACTGTCACCCTGCTTATTTAACTTATATGCAGAGTACATCATGAGAAATGCTGGACTGGAAGAAGCACAAGCTGGAATCAAGATTGCTGGGAGAAATATCAATAACCTCAGATATGCAGATGACACCACCCTTATGGTAGAAAGTGAAGAGGAACTAAAAAGCCTCTTGATGAAAGTGAAAGAGAAAAGTAAAAGTTGGCTTAAAGCTCAACATTCAGAAAACAAAGATCATGGCATCCAGTCCCATCACTTCATGGGAAATAGATGGGGAAACAGTGGAAAAAGTGTCAGACTTTATCTTTTTGGGCTTCCAAATCACTGAAGATGGTGACTTCAGCCATGAAATTAAAGACGCTTACTTCTTGGAACAAAAGTTATGACCAATCTAGATAACATATTGAAAAGCAGAGGCATAATTTTGCCAACAAAGGTCTGTCTAGTCAAGGCTATGGTTTTTCCAGTGGTCATGTATGGATGTGAGTGTTGGACTGTGAAGAAAGCCAAGTGCAGAAGAATTGATGCTTTTGAACTGTGGTGTTGAAGAAGACTCTTGAGAGTCCCTTGGACTGCAAAGAGATCCAACCAGTCCATTCTGAAGGAGATCAACCCTGGGATTTCTTTGGAAGGAATGATGCTAAAGCTGAAACTCCAGTACTTTGGCCACCTCATGGGAAGAGTTGACTCATTGGAAAAGACTCTGATGCTGGGAGGGATTGGGGGCAGGAGGAGAAGGGGACGACAGAGGATGAGATGGCTGGATGGCATCACCAACTTGATGGATGTGAGGTTGAGTGAACTCTGGGAGTTGGTGATGGACAGGGAGGCCTGGTGTGCTACGATTCATGGAGTCGCAGAGTCAGACACGACTGAGCAACTGAACTGAACTGAACTGAATATGTATTACCCCATATGTGAATAACATGTAATTAATTAACAGCATTTAGTTTATTTTATCATTTTTTTATGTATATCCACAAAAGGGATAAGGAAAGTGCTTTTATATTATAGTAACACAATATTTTGTGGAAATTATTCACTTCAATTAGCATAGCACACATGGGGACAACCGAGGATGAGATGGCTGGATGGCATCATGGACTTGATGGACGTGAGTCTGAGTGAACTCCGGGAGATGGTGATGGACAGGGAGGCCTGATGTGCTGCAATTCATGGGGTCGCAAAGAGTCGGACAGGACTAAGCGACTGAACTGAACTGAACTGAAGGGTCTCAGAGCCTTAATCAGCACTTTTTCTTAAATATGATTTCAAAATAAGCCACCATAATGCAAACATAATAAAATAAACCCTATACTTTGGCACAGTGTGAGGTTATGGGTCTAATATTCTGGTTTGTGCAGTTTCATTATACCATAAAGACATTAAACACAGTGAGTGACATTTAATAATTGCTTAGAGTCAGAGCATAAGTATAAATTTTACATTTGGAGATAATTTTTAGAAATGTGATAAAGGTAGGGGATCTTCAAGCCAGCAGTGGTGTACTGAGCCTTTCCTGTGCTTCAGATCTTTTTTCTTCTTTCTGGAGAAAATTTCTTTCAAGGTCTTCATATGATTAGTCAGACCCACCTGAATAATCACCCCATTTTAAGGTTAATTGAGCCATATACTCAAGAGAATGAAATCTACAGCATCATTTCCCTGAGTAAATATACCATGGTTTGCAAAATCTTGGAGACTGTCTTAAAAGTCTCCCTATCACTTTATCCAACTACATTTTCTGTTCTCCTTCATTCATTTGGGGAATTTAAACACATATGTATTAGGTCTCTGAAACTGTCCTATAGCTCACTCATGTTCTGCTCATTTTTTAGTGTATTTTCTGTGTTTCATTTTCAGTTATATTTACTGCCATGTAACCAAGTTAACTTGGAGAAGGCAATGGCACCCCACTCCAGTACTCTTGCCTGGAAAATCCCATGGACAGAGGAGCCTGGTAGGTTGCAGTCTATGGGGTTGTGAAGAGTCGGGCACAAGACTGAATGACTTCACTTTCACTTTTCACCTTCATGTATTGGAGAAGTAAATGGCAACCCACTCCAGTGTTCTTGCCTGGAGAATCCCAGGGACAGAGGAGCCTAGCAGGCTGCCATCTATGGGGTCACACAGAGTTGGACACAACTGAAGTGACTTAGCACCAGCAGCAGCAACCAAATTAACTATACTATTCTTCTACCATGGGTAACCTTCTGTTAATTCTACCCAGTGTATCCCACACACACTGTAATTTCATTTCTAGAAGTTTAAAATATCTTTTTATTTCTACTTTTGTAAATGTATAGAATATAGTTATAAATACTGCCTTTAAAGTGTCGTCTACTAATTCTAACATATGTGATAGTTCATAGTCAGTTTTGACTATTTTCATGATTGAATCTTGTGTTCTCCTGTTGCTTTGTAAGCCTGGTAATTTCTAATTAGTTACCAAAATTTTTTTTCTCCATTGGGCCTGGATATTTTTATGTCTCTATGAATATTCTTAAGCAATTTTTTTTTATTCTGGAACACAGTTAAGTTACCTATAAAATATGTGATCCTTTGGGACTTGCTTTTAGGATCTGTCAGGAATTCAGAGCAATGCTCAGTCTAAGATCAGAGGGATGGTAGAAATCGTGTGTTTACTTTTGGATATGTTAAGTTTAAGGTGTTTATTAGTCAAGTGGAGAAATAAATTACGTAAGTCTGAAGTTCAGGGAAGAGATCAGTGAGAGGATATACATTATTTATCTTGATAATGCAACCAAGCAATTTAACACACATACACAACTATGCGGTATTCAACTGAAGAAGACCAATCAGTAGACCTAAGAGAAGGAGAATATTCTTTGCCTTCTTCCTTTATGTTGTCATGGTTCAAGGACTCTCAAACTGTGGTATCCAGATGAGCTTTACATGACCTAGGAATTTGTTAACAATATAGGTTTGTGGCCCCACTTCAGGCCTACTGAATCAGCAGCCCCAGGGGTAAGACCAGCTCTCTCTTTTAACAAGCCCTGTAGGTGAATTCTATAGGTTCAGTATTTAAGAGCAAGTGGTCTAGTCTGTGAATGCTAGACAGTACTTCAGCACTCTCCTGTCACCTTAGCCGCTAGGGCTCAAAGAATGAATGAAGTCTCGAGATGGAGAACAGAGGGAAAAAAAAAATTCAGAGCAGAGAAACATGTGAAAAGAAATTGGATCTAAATAACATGCAAATGAGTTCTTTACCATAGAATGTGTTTGGGCTATTTATATTATCTTTACTACTCAGAAGAGCCACCCTGAGCATTACCAAATGCCACTTTCTACCCAGGAAATTCAAGTGAAAATTGTTTTCCTTCTATAATTTTTACCTCAGGTAGACAGAAAAAGCCAAATACCATGCTATGAAACCTCACATTTCAGAAATGTTTTATAACTTTGAAATGTGTAAATTCAAGTAACAGTTATTCATAATTAATCATAATTGAGACTAGGGACCTATCAGAAATTCAGTGTTCTAGATAGTTTTATTGCTTTAGCATTTCCTACAAGAGTGTAGGGCAATCCCTGATGCATAATAAGTATTCAATACATTGTTTTCTCATCATTTAGTCACTAATTCATGTCTACTCTTTTGCAGTCTCATGGATTATAGGCTGCCAGGCTCCTCTGTCCATAAGATTTCCTAGGCAAGAATACTGGAGTGGGTTGTCATTTCCTTTTCCAGAAGATATTCTCAACCCAGGGATTGAACCTGTGTCTCCTGCATTGGCAGGCTGAGTCTTTACCATTGAGCCACCTGGAAACCCTAATTCAATACATATTAGCAAATATAACTTATTTCAGAAACACTTCCCACTCTCTTTCTTGGTATATTCTGAAGTAGATCACAGAGGCAGTGTGTGATTCATAGCTAGTGCTCTAAGTAGTCTCTTTTTTAGGTATGTGTATTTGCATACCATAAAAAGTAGCACATGATTAACTGCATTGTTTACAGCCCTAATAAAGTGCTATTTTGGAGTAAATATGGCCTGTCTGTAGAGGTATTCTTAAACATTGTGGTTTTCTTTCCTCCAAAAAGATGAAAGATAAATATTATGTGTGCATATTCCCCTTAGACGGCCTGGATTAGACATACATAAGAAGAGCATAATGTTGAGACAAGGTCTTGATGGCCAGAAATGTTAAATAAGCTGTCAGGTAAAGGGATACAAGTTCAAGATTTGAAATGGAATATGAAGCCAGAGGTCTGAAGACAAATGAAGGAAATAGAGGAAAGCAGGACCAAGCTGGGACAGTCGGATTAGTTGAACTGCCTGGATCTCTCCCCTGTCTGCCCACAACTCCTTTTCAATGACTGTTTTTCACTAAATGCTTTGCTTAGGATCTGGGTGCACATGTTCTTCTACTTCTGTTTAATTCAGGTTTGAAATAATTGGTTCTTGTTTTTTAAAATTTTAATTAAAGTATAATTGTTTTACAATGTTGTGTTAGTTTCTGCTGTACTACTCGTGAATCAGCTATGTGTGCATATACGCCAGGTCACTGCCGTCATGTCTGACTCTTTGCAGTTCTATGGACTGTAGCCTGTCAGGCTCCTCTGTCCATGGAATTCTCCAGGCAAGAATACTGAAGTGGGTTGCCATGCCCTCCTCTAGGGGATCTTGTGGACACTCGGATTGAAACAACATCTCCTGCATTGCAGGTGGATTCTTTACCCACTGGCCTACCTGGGAAGCCCAAATTGGGGATATATATATAAAAATATATATATATCCCCTCCCTCGTGACCCTGCCTCCCACTCCCCATCTCACTCCTTTAGGTCATCACTAAACACTGAGCTAAGCTCCCTTTGTTATACAGCAGCTTCTCACTAGCTATTTATTTCACACATGGTAGTATATATATATGTCAATGCTATACTCTCAATTCACCACACCCTCTGAAATAATTCTTCAGGAAGAATTTCATACTGCATTACAAATTAGAAATCCTGAAATGGCCTAAACTCTCCTTCCTTCCTTTCCTATTTCCTCTATCAGAAGCATACTTATTCTACTTACACTTGGGATCAAAACGTCAGAATTACAGTCATCAATTCTCTGCCCATTAACCAAACATCACTTTCCCAGTCCATTAGAAAAATGGTGAGATATGTTATACTTAAAAGTTTAAATACACTGAAAACTGTATGAAACTTAGGCATGCAAAGTTATGGTATCCAGACACTGCAGTTGAGCTCTCCCATGGTCAAGCTAACGGGGCAGTGACCACCCATCATTAAAGTTGTTTCTGCCCAAATAGCCTTTTCCATAAAATGCTGTACAGAAATCTGACATTTCAATTTGTTTATTTTTCAAATATTTTAGTAGATTCAATGCTTTATTGTAGAGAAACACTGGAAAGTGAAAGTGAAAATCATTCAATTGTGTCTGACTCTTTGCGACCCCATGGACTGTCCATGGAATTCGCTAGGCCAGAATACTGGAGTGGGTAGCCTTTCCCTTCTCCAGGAGATCTTCCCAACCCAGGGACTGAACCTAGGTCTTCTGCATTGCAGGTGAATTTTTTACCAATTGAGCCACAAGGTTGCAAATATCCTTTTGGGCTGTCTCTGTAAAGAAAGATGAATGAGTCTGGGCAAGAAGGAAAGTCAGCCTTCTCAATATTGGCACCATAATGCTGAGTGCAGCTTGTTGTTCAGTTGATCTTGGAAGCACATGGATCCCTTTATAATCAACAATACAACACTATTTAGGTACTAATTTCAGAACAAACTATGAATTAGCTATGACCCAGTGTTTTTTAAAGGCTGCCTGGAACATCTAATACTTAGGAAAAGTAGCCGCATGCACATGTTAATCTTTTATTTCTCTAGTTCAATAAACTCTATTTTGACACTGAGGGAATCTGAAGTAGTATGTCGTTGTAATAATATTTTAACTGTCCTCAGAAATGCCTCTGTTCATGAGAACAATTGGCAGGTGGATTATTTACCACTGAGCCAGCTGTTGGGTCAGAAGATTCCCCTGAAGAAGGAAATGGCAATCCATCCAGTATTCTGGCCTGGGAAATCCCATGGACAGAGGAGCCTGGAGGACTGCAATCCACGGGGTTGCAAAATGTCAGACATGACCTAGCAACTAAAGAACAACAAAATGAGAACTATCGACCCAAGACGTAGCATATACCCTACTGAGTGATTTGGAACATCAGATGAAAAAGAGACACACATGGCTAACATTAAATGTGTACTGAAACTCTCAGGGTTAACAGCAAAAATGTCCATCTGTGAAACAGTAACATACAAACATCTTTACCACTACTGGGGGCAAACACAGTATCCCTTATTAGTATTGTTATATTACATATTTATCTATTCAGTAAATATTTATTGATTACCTTCCATGTGCCACAGAAATATGGCAAAAACTGGGGCAGACTTAGCCCCTACTTTAAGGAAAAATGCACTTAAGCCACAGAAACGTGGCAATTAAGACATAGCCATACTAAAACCACATGACTATTTACACAAATGTAAAATAATTGGATTTAGACAATGAAGCCCAAGGGAAAGAAAGCAAAATTTATTAACCTGAAAACTTAATCTGAACTGCTTCCTTAGTTTATAAGAAGTTACTCTTATTTAGATCGCAACTTACCTCAGCTTCTTGCTATTAATATTTCACAGGAAAAAAAAGATTTATAATAATCCTTAATGTTTTCAGTAGTGGGAAGGCTACTCCTAATTTCTTTTTTACCAATCCTATTTGGCTAACCTGTCATGAAATGCAGAACACATGCCACATAAGTTATCTCGTTAGGTTATTATCTTTTGTAATGATTTATTGTCCAGTTTTATATTAAGTTTTGCATGGTATCTGATCAAAGATAATTTTTATGGCTAACTTAATTAAAAATAAGTAAACAAAGGGAAAATATATCTCACACATTAGGTGGAAAGCCTCAATTTCATATTAAATGTAGTTATTTCTTACGGCACATACAGAGTTCTCAATGTTGTCATAAACTCTTTAAGAGAAGTCACTATCCCTCATATATACTTTTTTGTGTCCATCTGTGAAAAACTGTTAGGACCATTATCAATTTTCCGCTTTTTATTTGATAACAAGATTATAATTATTTCCAGCTTAATTGATATAAAATAGACATAAAACATTTCTGCAAATTTAAAGTGTATGAGTTGATTTGATACATATGCCCTTTCAAATGATTACTCCCATAGAGTTAGCTAACACCTCCATCACATATGTAATTACCATTTGTTTTTTATGATGAGAATATTAAAGGTCTCTCTTAACAACTTGGAAATATATAAAAAAGTACGATTAGCTATAATCATGATGCTATACACTAAATCCTCAGAACTTTCTCATCTCATTAACTGCAAGTTTGTACTGTATGACTAACAGCTCCCCATTTCCTCCATTCTTCATCCCCTAGTAACCACTACTTTACTCTGTTTCACTGAGCTTGGCTTTTTAAGATTCCACATATAAATGACATCCAACAGTATTTGTCTGTTTCTGACGTTATACATTTAGCATAATGCTCTCCAGATTCAGCCACGTGGTAGCAAAATGGCAGGATTTCCTTCTTTTTGATGGCTGAATAATATTCCATTTTGTTTATATACCAAATTTCCTTCATTAGCTCATCTGTTGACAGTACTTAGGCAGTTTTCATATACTGGCTACTCTGAATAATACTGCAATGAACATCAGAATGTAGATAACTCTTTGAGATTCTGTTATTTCCTTTGAACATGTGCTCAGAAGTGGAATTGCTGCTTCATATGGTTGCTCTATTTTTAATTTGTTGAGGAACCTCCACGCTGTTTTTCATAGTAGCTGTACCAGTTTATATTCCCACCAACAGTATACAAAGGCTCCCTTCTCTCCACATCCTTGTCCACCAACATTTTTTATCCCCTGTCTTTTTGATAACAGCTATTCTGCTGGTGTGAGGTGTTATCTCATCATAGTTTTGACCTGTGTTTCCTTCATGATTAGTGATGTTGAGCACATTTTCATGTACTTGTTGGCTATTTGTGTGTCTTCTTTGGAAAAGTGTCTCTAAGATCCTCTGTCCATTTTTAAATTCATTTTTATTTTTGCTGTTGAGTTGTATGAATCATTTATATATTTTAGATATAACCTCACCAGGTATGTGGTTTACAAACATTTTCTCCCATTCTATAGGTTTCTTTTTCATTTTATAGATTTTTCTTTTATAGTTTCAGTCTGTTGTTTCTTTGTGGGAGTTTTTTAGCTTGGTATAGTCCAATTTATCAGGCTTCCCTGATATCTCAGTTGGTAAAGAATCTTCCTGCAATGCAATTCAATTCCTGGGTCAGGAAGATCCACTAGCGAAGGGATAGGCTACCCAATACACTGTTCTTGGACTTCCCTGGTGGCTCAGCTGGTAAAGAATCCTCCTGCAATGAGGGAGACCTGGGCTCAATCCCTGGGTTGGGAAGATCCCTTGGAAAAGGAAAAGGATACCCATTCCACTCTTCTGGCCTGGAGAATTCCATGGACTGTGTAGTCCATGGTGTCACAAAGATGTTGCATGTGAGAATCATTATTTTTTGAAGAGCAGTGTGTCCAGCCCAGGGCAGTGTGTCATGTGACCGTGTTCTCATTCTTCACTTTCATAGCCTTGGCTGGGGTTAGACATGTGATCAGTCACAGCAAAGAAAACAGAGCATCCAATAAGAGTTTCTGAGAAAACTTTATCTTTCTTGTACAAATCTTACAGAATTCCTTTCTCTTAGATTTCTTGATTAAGGAGTTGGGTTGAAGATATGACAAGATAGTGGGTTGGACAGAAAGTTTGCTCAGGTTTTCTCATACTCTCTTATGAAAAACTGGAACAAATATTTTGGCCAATCCAGTGTTTTGTGACTGTACAAAAGGTATTGTACAAAAGGTATCGTACAAAAGAATGGAATCCAACAAAATGCTGGAGGAAATTTAGCAATTCTGGGTGTGATGGTATTGCTCAGAAATGGAAACAACACTAGTAATATCTTCCTGTCAGATATGCAGATGACACCACCCTTATGGCAGAAAGTGAAGAAGAACTGAAGAGCCTCTTGATCAAAGTGAAAGAGGAGAGTGAAAAAGTTGGCTTAAAGCTCAACATTCAGAAAACGAAGATCATGGCATCTGGTCCCATCACTTCATGGCAAATAGATGGGGAAACAGTGTCAGAGTTTATTTTGGGGGCTCCAAAATCACTGCAGATGGAGACTGCAGCCATGAAATTAGAAGACGCTTAGTCCTTGGAAGAAAAGTTATGACCAACCTAGATAGTATATTCAAAAGCAGAGACATTACTTTGCAGACTAAGGTCCATCTGGTCAAGGCTATGGTTTTTCCTGTGGTCATGTGTGGATGTGAGAGTTGGACTGTGAAGAAGGCTGAGTGCTGAAAAATTGATGCTTTTGAAGTGTGGTGTTGGAGAAGACTCTTGAGAGTCCCTTGGACTGCAAGGAGATCCAACCAGTCCATTCTGAAGGAGATCAGCCCTGGGATTTCTTTGATGCTAAAGCTGAAACTCCAGTAGTTTGGCCACCTCATGCAAAGATTTGACTCATTGGAAAAGTCTCTGATGCAGGGAGGCATTGGGGGCAGGAGGAGAAGGGGATGCCAGAGGATGAGATGGCTGGATGGCATCACCAACTCAATGGACGTGAGTCTGAGTGAACTATCGGAGTTGGTGATGGACAGGGAGGCCTGGCGTGCTGCGATTCAGGGGGTTGCAAAGAGTCGGACACGACTAAGTGACTGAACTGAACTGAACTGTGGTCTTAATATGAAAGAGAAAAACTTCTATGTTTTCTTGCTGTTTAGCCACTTAGTCGTGACTGACTCTTTTGCAGGACTGCAACCCCCACCAGGCTTCTCAGTTCATGAGATTTTTCAGGCAAGAATACTGGTGTGAGTTTCTTAGGACACTATTAATTGAGATTTTTGTTTAAGGCTGCCTAATATACTCTTAACTCTTATATTGCTATAAGTTTTTATTGGTTATACTCAACACTTTTTCAAATTGTTCTTTAACAACAATGTCATGTATGACACTTACCCTCCCACTTGAGTGATCTAATTTAGGGGTTCACTAATTTTTTGCCTGAGTTAGTCAATAGACCTTTCATAAATATTTGCTAGATGAAAGTGAATTAGATTTTTGTAATATCCGTTTATGTTTTCTTGCTACATCATCTCTTCTCCTTCCAATAATCTTGAGGTCAATGGATTTATTTTTCTGGAGCATAATTTTGATCATGACTTTCTTCTGCTCATAAATGCCAAATGGCTCCCAGGTGTCTTCAGATATGCAAATTCCTTACTCTGTTATTTGAAATCATTCAAAAATCTAACCCTAATATTCCTCTCCAACCTAATTTCACATTATTGATTATAATCCAAATAAATAAAACTGCTTTCAATTCTTCTTACATATCTAACCAGTTTTGGGGATGAGATATTATTTCTCCTGCTAGAATGACCTGCTGCTCCTCATTTTGACTGTCGATCATCTGCTTTTCAGTTCCATTTCACATTTCATCGCCTCTCAAAAGGCTTTATTCAGTCCCCAATTCCATCCAGCCCCACTGAGGTAGAATCAAACTTCTATTCTCAACTATAATAGATATATGTACTTGTAATTTTCTAATAGCTTACATATCCTGCTGAATAGTATAGGGTTCTGTGTATAGGTCTTATTTACTCTAATATCTTTGGAGTAATATTTATTTGTGCTTATATAAATTCTACTGAATCTAATACACACAGGAATTTATAATCTACATACAGAAAGGTATACAAATTATAAGTATAGATATTTTGATAAAGTTCTAGGACCATGAACACTTTTCTATACCTACCACTTAAATAAAGGTATAGAACATCACCCACACCCAGAAGCCAAAAGTAACTGTGCCTCTGATTTCCATCAACACACATTAGTTTTGCCTGTCTCTGGATTACATATAAATGTTATCATTCATTATGTATTATTTTGTGACTGGCTTAGCATATACCTATGAGTCATATTCATATTGTTCATGTATCAGTAATGTATTTCCTTTTATGAATTTAGTACTTCTTTTTGATAAATATACTTCAATTTTTATACATTTTACTTAAGATAGCCATTTGATCTGCTTCTATTTTTTTTTTCTGTTATGGATAACATTAGCACAAACATTTTTATACATGTGTTTGGGGGCACTTTGGATACATTGCTGTCAAGTATACACTTAACCAGGGAATTTCTGAGTAACAGTGTATATGTATTTCAAGATACTTAGATTTCTGAAGGGGAAACCACTATTTTTTTCTCCACCTGACTAGGAGGAGACTGTATATATGTGCTTCTGTTTCTGAACTTTCCATTCTGTTGCATGGTTTCTTGTACCAAACACCATACTGTCACAATTACTATAACTTTATAATAAATCTAAATGTCTGGTGTGGTAAATCTTCCAACTTTTTCCTTCATTTATATTTTCTCTGCAACTCTTGTCAAGTAATTGATAGTGTTACAGTTAGGAATACATTAATACATTAAACCTATTACATATTAATTTAAGAAAACTAGTATTTTTTAAATTCTGAGTTTTCTAATCTACAAATACAGTATATTCCATCTATTTATAAAGGTCTTAACATGCTTCTTTGTCAGAATTTCTCTGTCACTTTCTATGGGGAAGTCTTGTATCTCTTTCCTTAGTATTCTTCCTAGGTGCTTGAATTTACTTTCTTTTCTTGTCTTTTTGGACCAGAAAGAACTTCCAAATGATATTGATTTAAACAATTTTAGAAGGAATCTTTGTCCTTCTCTCTGTCTCAACCTCTTCGATACTATACCATCAAGATGATTTTTAAACACTTTGAATGCCAACTGACACGTTAATTTCAGTGTACAACATAATGATTCAATATGTGAATATATTGGGAAAAGATAACCATAGTGTCTAATTATTTTTGCTGGAGATATTCTGCAGATATATTTTATCATATTTTTAAAATTACTACTTATGGTTTGACAGAAGTCTTTAACACGAATAGGGAGTAAATATCTTCTGACCATGATGGAGTATAGAAGTTGTGTTCCTAATCTTGCTGTTTAGCCACTTAGTCGTGACTGACTCTTTTGCAGGACTGCAACCCCCACCAGGCTTCTCAGTTCATGAGATTTTTCAGGCAAGAATACTGGTGTGAGTTTCTTAGGACACTATTAATTGAGATTTTTGTTTAAGGCTGCCTAATATACTCTTAACTCTTATATTGCTGTAAGTTTTTATTGGTTATACTCAACACTTTTTCAAATTGTTCTTTAACAACAATGTCATGTATGACACTTACCCTCCCACTTGAGTGATCTAATTTAGGGGTTCACTAATTTTTTGCCTGAGTTAGTCAATAGACCTTTCATAAATATTTGCTAGATGAAAATGAATTAGATTTTTGTAATATCCGTTTATGTTTTCTTGCTACATCATCTCTTCTCCTTCCAATAATCTTGAGGTCAATGGATTTATTTTTCTGGAGCATAATTTTGATCATGACTTTCTTCTGCTCATAAATGCCAAATGGCTCCCAGGTGTCTTCAGATATGCAAATTCCTTACTCTGTTATTTGAAATCATTCAAAAATCTAACCCTAATATTCCTCTCCAACCTAATTTCACATTATTGATTATAATCCAAATAAATAAAACTGCTTTCAATTCTTCTTACATATCTAACCAGTTTTGGGGATGAGATATTATTCTCCTGCTAGAATGACCTGCTGCTCCTCATTTTGACTGTCGATCATCTGCTTTTCAGTTCCATTTCACATTTCATCGCCTCTCAAAAGGCTTTATTCAGTCCCCAGTTCCATCCAGCCCCACTGAGGTAGAATCAAACTTCTATTCTCAACTATAATAGATATGTACTTGTAATTTTCTAATAGCTTACATATCCTGCTGAATAGTATAGGGTTCTGTGTATAGGTCTTATTTACTCTAATATCTTTGGAGTAATATTTATTTGTGCTTATATAAATTCTACTGAATCTAATACACACAGGAATTTATAATCTACATACAGAAAGGTATACAAATTATAAGTATAGATATTTTGATAAAGTTCTAGGACCATGAACACTTTTCTATACCTACCACTTAAATAAAGGTATAGAACATCACCCACACCCAGAAGCCAAAAGTAACTGTGCCTCTGATTTCCATCAACACACATTAGTTTTGCCTGTCTCTGGATTACATATAAATGTTATCATTCATTATGTATTATTTTGTGACTGGCTTAGCATATACCTATGAGTCATATTCATATTGTTCATGTATCAGTAATGTATTTCCTTTTATGAATTTAGTACTTCTTTTTGATAAATATACTTCAATTTTTATACATTTTACTTAAGATAGCCATTTGATCTGCTTCTATTTTTTTTTTCTGTTATGGATAACATTAGCACAAACATTTTTATACATGTGTTTGGGGGCACTTTGGATACATTGCTGTCAAGTATACACTTAACCAGGGAATTTCTGAGTAACAGTGTATATGTATTTCAAGATACTTAGATTTCTGAAGGGGAAACCACTATTTTTTTCTCCACCTGACTAGGAGGAGACTGTATATATGTGCTTCTGTTTCTGAACTTTCCATTCTGTTGCATGGTTTCTTGTACCAAACACCATACTGTCACAATTACTATAACTTTATAATAAATCTAAATGTCTGGTGTGGTAAATCTTCCAACTTTTTCCTTCATTTATATTTTCTCGCAACTCTTGTCAAGTAATTGATAGTGTTACAGTTAGGAATACATTAATACATTAAACCTATTACATATTAATTTAAGAAAACTAGTATTTTTTAAATTCTGAGTTTTCTAATCTACAAATACAGTATATTCCATCTATTTATAAAGGTCTTAACATGCTTCTTTGTCAGAATTTCTCTGTCACTTTCTATGGGGAAGTCTTGTATCTCTTTCCTTAGTATTCTTCCTAGGTGCTTGAATTTACTTTCTTTTCTTGTCTTTTTGGACCAGAAAGAACTTCCAAATGATATTGATTTAAACAATTTTAGAAGGAATCTTTGTCCTTCTCTCTGTCTCAACCTCTTCGATACTATACCATCAAGATGATTTTTAAACACTTTGAATGCCAACTGACACGTTAATTTCAGTGTACAACATAATGATTCAATATGTGAATATATTGGGAAAAGATAACCATAGTGTCTAATTATTTTTGCTGGAGATATTCTGCAGATATATTTTATCATATTTTTAAAATTAATACTTATGGTTTGACAGAAGTCTTTAACACGAATAGGGAGTAAATATCTTCTGACCATGATGGAGTATAGAAGTTGTGTTCCTAGAGTAAATAACTTAAAAACTGGTCACAGTAATGAAACAACTGTTTTTAGATTGAGACAAGTAGTGTGGGGCTTCAATTCCTGAGAAAAGGGAAACAAATAGAGTCCCTATGAATTTCTAGCTTTCCTCTTAAAAACATTTCCAGACTGTAGTGCAAGCAAAAGAAACTCAAGGAGAATATTGCCATCTATTGAAGAGCCTGATATCAAAGTTTGACTAGGCTGAAGCACCTGGGATACATAAGCTATGTCATCAAGGATGACATACAAAAAGCTCTTGGGATCTGAACAAGATTTCTGTAGTATCCTGAAGTCTACTGTTGACACTAAACTGTGAATCAAAAGTAAAATTGAATTAGTTGTGGTTCATTTCAGTTGCTCAGTCATGTCTGACTCTTTGCGACCCCATGAATTGCAGCACGCCAGGCCTCCCTGTCCATCACCAACTCCCGAAGTCCACCCAAACTCATGTCCATCGAGTCGGTGATGCCATCCAGCCATCTCATCCTCTGTCGTCCCCTTCTCCTCCTGCCCCCAATCCCTCTCAGCATCAGAGTCTTTTCCAATGAGTCAACTCTTTGCATGAGGCAGCCAAAATATTGAAGTTTCAGCTTTAACATCATTCCTTCCAAAGAAATCCCAGTGCTAATCTCCTTTAGAATGAACTGGTTGGATCTCCTTGCAGTCCCAGGGACTCTCAAGAGTCTTCTCCAACACCACAGTTAAAAAGAATCAATTCTTCGGCACTCAACTTTCTTCACAGTCCAACTCTCACATCCATACATGACTACTGGAAAAACCATAGCCTTGACTAGATGGACCTTTGTTGGCAAAGTAATGTCTCTGCTTTTCAATATGTTATCTGGGTTGGTCATAACTTTCCTTCCAAGGAGTAAATGTCTTTTAATTTCATGGCTGCAATCACCATCTGCAGTGATTTTGGAGCCTCAAAAAATAAAGTCTGACACTGTTTTCATTGTTTTCCCAACTATTTCCCATGAAGTGATAGGACCAGATGCCATGATCTTAGTTTTCTGAATGTTGAGCTCTAAGCCAAGTTTTTCACTCTCCTCTTTTACTTTCATCAAGAAGCTTTTTAGTTCCTCTTCACTTTCTGCCATAAAGATGGTGTCATCTGCATATCTGAGGTTATTGATATTTCTCCTGGCAATCTTGATTCCAGCTTCTGCTTCTACCAGCCCTGCATTTATGATGTACTCTGCATAGAAGTTAAATAAGCAGGGTGACAATATACAGCTCTGAAGTACTCCTTTCCCTATTTGGAACCAGTCTATTGTTTCATGTCCAGGTCTAACTGTTGCTTCCTAACCTACATATAGGTTTCTCAAGAGGCAGGTCAGGTGGTCTGGTATTTCCATCTCTTTCAGAATTTTACACAGTTTATTGTGATCCACACAGTCAAAGGCTTTGCCATAGTCAATAAAGCAGAAATTGATGCTTTCCTATGCTTCTCTATTAGTCTATTCAAGCTGCTATAACAAAATACCACAGGCTGGATAGTTGCAACAACAAAAATGTATTTCTCATGGTTCTGCAGGCTGGGCAGTCTACGATTAAGGTACCCATTGACTGGAATCCTGATGTGTGCTCTCGCCCCAGCTTATAGACGGCTTCTTCTTTTTGCCCTCACACAGCTCAGAGAGAGCAAGATCTTCAATATCTCTTTCTATAAGAACACAAACCTGTGGGATCAAGGGTCCACCTTCATGACCTCAGTTAACCTTTATTGTCTCCTTTGGCCCTATGTCCAAACACAGTTACAAAATTGGGAGTCAGGGTTTTAACATATAAATTTAGGGGAACACAATTCAGCCCACAATAGTTTCTATTGTCCATTTATCTCCTCTTTCATGTGATGTGTCTGGTGATTTTTGCCTAAATTCCAGCCATCTGACCTTTCCAGGAGATTTTACAAAACTGTATCCAGTTTTTCTAATTGCTTTAACAGAGATACTGGTTTTCCAAGAGTTGCTCCCTCAAAATAATTTACAGTGTGAGGCTTTCTAATGTAAATGCTCTATGAAAAGGGAAGTCAGGGGCTAGAATAAAAAGAAGCTCATTTAAAATTTAATCAAGCTGCTTTGGTGGATCAGATGGTAAAACATCTGCCTGCAAGGCAGGAGACCAGGGTTTGATCCCTGGGTCAGGAAGATCTCTGTAGAAGTTCCCTGTAGGAGGTGGGTATCCCTATAGAATACCCACTCCAGTATTTTTGCCTGGAGAATTCCATGGACATACCATGGGGTCACAAACAGTTGGACACAACTGAACAACTAACACACTATCACAACCTGGCTGAAAACCCATGTGATGTTATGCAGAACCTCTTTTAATCTCTTTTTTTCTCCCCTCAGCCAATACTGAGGGAAATAACAACATAAAAACATCTCTATGGAGTCATACTTTCATACCCACTTTATGGAATGTGAAACCCTTACTTAGATAAGGCAAGTTCCTTGACTTTGTCCATGTAACCAGAAAGTGGCTGATGTCTATCATCAAGATTTAAGAGCCCATTTTCCTAACCACTATGTCAGAGACGAAATAGATCTCCTCATCACATAATTTCCCACTTTTACACCATTTTTTGTTTTGTTTTGTTTTGTTTGTTTATTTTGTATGGCCTTCATCCAAATCATCATGCTGGGAAGTACAACAAAACTAACCTATGTTTCAAAAATTTTATGAATGTTAATAGCAATCTTTAACCCCAAACATCACCAGAATTCAGTAATAAAGACTACTAAAAGAAACCATTGCCCCTCTGTATCCTAAGTTTTATATCTGCATATTCAACCAACTGCAGATTTTCTTTTTTTTAATTATTTTTTATTGAAGGATAATTGCCTTATAGAATTTTGTTTTCTGTCAAACTTTAACATGAATTAGCCATAGGTATACATATATCCCTTCACTTTTGAACCTCCCCATCCCACTCCTCTAGGTTGACGCAGAGCCCCTGTTTGAGTTTCCTGAGCCATACAGCAAATTCCCATTGTCTATCTATTTTACATATGGTAATATAAGTTTCCATGTTACTCTTTCCATATGTCTCACCCTCTCTTCCCCCCTCCCCATGTCCATAAGTCTATCCTCTATGTCTGTTTCTCCATTGCTGCCCTGTAAATAAGTTCTTCAGTACCACCTTTCTAGATTCTGTATGTATGCATTAGAACAACAGCAGATTCTCCACTGCAGAATTTTAGTCTGAAATTGGTTGAATCCAAAGGTGGTGCTAGTGGTAAACAAACCATCTGTGAATACAGGAGACATGAGACTCGGGTTTGATCTCTGGGTTGGGAAGATCTTCTAAAAGAGGGCATGGTAATTCACTCTAGTATTCTTGCCTGGAGAATCCCAGGGACAGAGGAGTCTAGTAGGCTACAGTCTACGGGGTCACAAAGAGTCAGACACGACTGAAGTGACAGCATGCACAGGATGGGAAATCCGTGGATATGGAGGGCCAACTGTATTCATGGTGCTAGGCCATTTATGTAAAGGACTCGAGCATCTGCAGGTTTTGGAACCAATCCCTCAGAGACACCAAGGGATGACAGTAAATCCTTTGTATATATTCTATATGACTCCAGAGAAAATTAGGAGATTGGAATTTTTCTATTACCTGTGCCATCAGAGCAATAGATGATGAGCAAAAGCCAGACCCTCCCTATCACACTAACAAAAACAAGAACTATACATTTTGATGGATAACTATGTGTCAACCTCCATACTAAGAGATTTGCAGTTTTTTTCTCACTTAGCTTAATTAACAACAATCTGTGAAGTAATTACATTCTTCACTTTAGATATTAGGAAACTGAGTGTCACAGAGGCTAAGTAACTTGCACAAGGAGATTCACTCTAATGATTCTTATAAACCATTAAAACTTGAATCTGAGATTGAGTTTTCTATTTGCTGATCCCAGTGTTTGTGCTCAATGTCTTTCCTGAAGTGCTGTGGTTCTGAGCCACGTCAGTTCCTTCCATTTCTCTCCTTCCTTCCTTCCTCCCGTCCTCTTTCTCTCTCTCCCCTTCTTCCTTTCTTCACTGCCTTCCTTCCATCTTTGCTCAAAAACCTTTCTTTCTTTCAACTATCTCACAGACTTAAATATATCAGCATTTATGGTAACACATTTTCATATGGAGCAATTTGAATACTGTGATCTGAGTGACTCCCTAAATGGAACAGTCTTACTAATAGTAATTAAAACAGAAAAAAAAAAGTAAGACTTTTTTTTTAATTGAGGAAAAATTAAAGAAATGTTTCTGTTGTCATAGACATACATTAATATTCAATTACAATTAAAATACAGCAGATTTTATAGTATGCTTCATTGATCTGTAAGGAGGGATATCAATGATCAAAAGCATTCTTCATATTGTACTTTTATACCTTCAAAAAATGCTTAGTGTTTCAGTGTTTTTCATTCATGCCTCAAAAATTTACCAGAGCAGTTTATGAAAATAAAAATTTAAAATATCCAAGCTCTACCCCCACACCTACCCTAGAATTATCAGATGTGTGTGAGTTGTGTTTTAAAAATATAAAATCCCCATGACAAATCTGATATATAGCCTAGTGTTAAGAATTCTGCCCAGGTTTGTTTGGTTTTTTTTTTTTGGATGAACATTTTAACACATTGACCAGCTGAGCTTACAAACTGTGAAAAAGTATTCACTTTACTTCTGTGCTATGTAAATAACCATTTTAAGGTGCTTTCTGGATTTCAGCAAATATTCTCAGTTCTCACATCTGGGGATGTGATGGGCTTGTACTTCTCAGCTCCCTTGTGGCTGGGAGGATCCATATGCCTAGTGAAACTGCACTTCTGGGCCTGAACATATCATTGCCTGGTTAGTTCAATGTCTGCTACTGAAAAAATAGTGGATGAATCAGCAGCAGCAGGAGTATCCTCTGAGCTCTTCTTGCTCCTGCTGCTGCTGCTAAGTCGCTTCAGCTGTGTCTGACTCTGTGGGACCTCATAGACGGCCTCCCACCAGGCTCCCCCGTCCCTGGGATTCTCCAGTAAGAACACTGGAGTGGGTTGCCATTTTCTTCTCCAATGCATGAAAGTGAAAAGTGAAAGTGAAGTCGCTTAGTCATGTCCGACTTTTAGCGACCCCATGGACTGCAGCCTACCAGGAGGTCCATGGGATTTTCCAGGCAAGAGTACTGGAGTGGGGTGCCATTGCCTTCTCCGTGAGCTCTTCTTAGACCACCCCAATTCTCAGACCCTGCTTAGATGCACTGAATTAAAATGCATGTGAGCAAGATCCCCAGGTGAACTCATTCAGATTAAAGTTCGAGAAACATTGCTCTCGAGTTCATGCTTTCCTGGACTGAGGCCAGCAATGTTGAAGATGCTGGCTGGAGTCCCCATAGTAGAAATGGTGGCCCATTTGCCTGCCTGGAGCACTGAATGACTCTGATGGGCAGAGCTCCTGGCCAACTGGGAGAAACATGTAGCATGAGCTAAACTTTTGTCTTTTAAGATGTTTGTGTGGCTGGACTCTGCAGCACATGTCCCATACTGACTTTAGCTTTAGATAGCTTTAAGATGTGTTTCTTTTCTTGAACTCCTTCTCTCTGCACTCTGTTATAAAATATACAGTGTCAAATTAAAATCAAAACATCTGTGAATAATTTCAATTAGGACACAAAGTTGGGGCTTCCCTGATGGCTGAGTGGTAAAGAATCCGCTGCTAATGTAGGAAACATGGGTTCAGTTTCTGATCTGGGAATACCCTACATGCCACGGAGCAACTAAGCCCCTGCACAAGTACTGAACCCACCTTCTAGAGTTCACGAGCTGCAACTGTTGAGCCCATGTGCCGCAAATACTGAAACCTGAGAACCTAGCACACTCCTAGAACCTAGCACACACGTGCTCCACAGTAAGAGAAGCCACCACAAGGAAAAGCCCACGAACCACAACTGGAGAGGAACCCCTACTCCCCACACCTAGAGAAAATCCATGCAGCAGTGAAGACTCGGAGCAACCAAAAACTAATATATACATAAAATCATAAAATACACAGTGTCAAATTAAAATCAAAATATTTGTGAATATTTTCAACTAGCACACACTTTTTTTTTTTTTTAAGCACCAGAATCAGAGATTCACATTGACAGGAAAATAAAGTCAAGACCAGCCAGAGAGAAGACAGGGAAGGCAAGTATACAAGCCACACTAGAGGCACACTGGGTAGATTTTGGTTTCATTCAAATCTTTGAGGAAACAGCCGAGTGGAGCCTGTAGTGAACAGAGAAGAATGGCTGTCTCTGTTTCAAAATTTGAAACTCGCTGGTATTAAAACCAAAACCAAATGCACAGATGGGGAGTGGGGTGAGGAACATTATCAGGACTTGCCATATGGGCAGCTCTGTTTACTGAGCAAGGGAAAAAACAGGTGGGTCAAAAAGCAAGCAGGAAATAAGAGAGAGAAGAAGGCAATGGGAATAGTGACAAAGGTTTCAGGCTTACCACAGCTTGTTCTTTTATTTCAAACCTAGAAAATAGCTCTGGGCACGCTTGCCTTGATGAGCTGGAAAAGTTCCACACATTGAGGCCAGCGACCCCGACACAGGCCACATCGGGAATGAATGCATCCTTTCGACAAAGGGCTAATCTCGTACAAACACATTGCAGGGTGTTTTCAGGTCCTCTAATGACCCCCAGACTCTCACTTGCACCATATTGTTAATGGAGAGGATATTTAGGCTAAATATTGTACAGATTAAACTGGAGGATTATTTCCCTTGCATGTTAAAAACATCATTCTGCCCTGTGGCCAGACCATTCTTGACTGGGAAATACAAAGTGTAATCGAATTTTCCTTTGCTTCAGTAGTGGAGGCTTGAGAAAATCTGAAGCGGCTGTTCAACTTTCTTCCTTAAAACAAGCTTGTATTTTTCTTTCTAGGACACAATGAGATACAAGTGGTTTCAGAATGGAAATGCAATGACTACAGACTAGATGCTGAGTTTCCTTAATCATTCAGGTACGCATTTATTTTTAAAAACATGTGCATGCTCTCTATTTGCCAAACACTGCGTGGAAACTGGAGATACAGTGGGAAACAAGAGACGCAAAGTCTGGTCCTTCTGCAGATTCTAGCAGAGCCCTATGTTCTCTGGATAAATGGAAACCAAATATGTCCACTGGGAATGCTGACCAACACCCGGATATTAGGTAACTGCCATGAACCCACCTAGCTTGGTACCACGGCATCATTTTATGGCACACTAATCCCACCTTATATGGCTTGTGAAAGTCTTTTTCACCTTTGTCCATTTATTCAGACATTTACTTAGCATTTTCCTAGCATAAAACTTAGCCTTCTGACAGGCTACTTTTGAACCAAGGAGTCTATTACCCAGAGTACTTCCCAAGTCAAGTTCTATGCTAATGGGAAGGATTAGTGTATTGATCAAGAATTAAAGTGAGTGGTTCATATTCATACAGTTTATGAACAAAGGCAAGATAAAGAAACTAGTTATGGACTGGGATAGAGTGAGCTAAGTTGGTCAAATTCCTGTTGGAAATTAATGCTGCACATATTGAATGTTGACATGTCACATGATTCTTGCATACAGTTTTACTTGCTCCGCCAATCCTGAATGTTATTACTTTCTATTGTTATTATTACTGGGTTTGCATTAATGCAACCTAGATGCTGAGGCAGCCTGACTGTATGTCACAAGGACCACATTCCCCAGGAAAGCTCACTTTGATTTTGTCGGCACCATCATTCACACACTCTTGTGGTGGGTACCTCTGACCTTTCATCTTCTCCAAGGCTCTGTTCCTGCTGAGCTAAAATAGGGCAGTGTGCTTTCTTTCCTAGGTGAAACTACACACATGGGTTACAAATGGAAACCTATTTATGATGGAGAAAATTGGAGGGTGAAAATAGAGTGCTTATCAACTTGTCACAATATGAGAATGCTAGAAGGTAAAGTGTCATTTTCATGCTACCTTCAGAGGAAGGAAGCTGATTTTCCTTTCAACAAATGTCAAGGAAAACTTTTAGGCTGTCACATACGATGCGTATTTCTAGAACTTGGTCCAGCTTAGCAACCATAAGGGCTTTGTGAACACAGTCATCCATAAGGTGTGGTTTTGAGAGGAGGAGGCAGGGCATCACCAGGGTTGGAACAGTGAGACATGAATGCAGAACCAGAAGACAAGAACGCAAGTACACTAAGAAAAATTCCTGAAAACGATGATGTTGCGTTTACCCACGAACACTAGTACTAACTGGAAATACATCTGACTGTCGTCATGCCTGTATACGCCTACATGAAGATCTATACATATTACATACATTCTGTCTTAGGTTAAATTTCTCCAGAAACTGACCCTACAAAGAGGACTGAGCAAGTTTTTCTGGGTAGTGACCTCAGGAATTACCAGTGGGGATTAGGAACAGAAGAAAACCTAGACAATGTGTGTAAGTGGGCTGGTTACTGCTCCAGGCCATAGGGAGTCCATGTCTGGGCCAACCCTGGGAGAGGTGCAGAGCCCACCCAGTGGAATCCCACAAGAGGGGCAGAGAAACTGGGACATGCATCCGTTGGTCCCCATTCATCATGGCTGAAGGCTGATCTCAAGGACATTAATGCATAGCCCCTCCATTGTCTGCCCCTACAAGTTGAGGATATTCCTGTAATCAGGACATCCTTCAGGAAGTGTCTGAGTGTTTTTAGGAAGCAGTAGTCAGTGTCTATGGGATGATGAGTGGAGAGGTACATGAGCAAGAAGCTGACAGTATCTGCTAGCCACACCATTGTCCTCAGACTCTGTGATGTTGGCTTCTGATTTTTCTTACTTGAGTCTGATCCTTCCTATTCCTATTCTACCAAATATGACCTTTGGAGGGACACTTCAGGCTCTTGTATTGAAAAGAAAGTCATTTCCTTCATGTTGCCATCTTCCACCCGAGTCTCTAGAGTAGCACTGTTCAGGACAAATGTAAGGTAAAAAGCAAATGCAAGGCATGTAAGTAATGTTTTCTTTTCCAATTTAAAAAACACATGAAATAAATTTTACATTTTATTTTTATTCTATGTAAATAAAATATAATTTCAACATGTAATTAATATACAACTAGTAATGGGATATTTTGCTTTTTCTCAGGTAAATTCTTCCAAATAGATGCATATTTTACACTTCCAGCAGTAGTCAACAATTATATGTGGCTAGTAGTTACTATATTGGACAGGACAGATCTGAGCTTCTCCACCCTCCATCTTCAACAAGGAATGCTTAGCACTGTCTTACTACATTAAAAGTGAGATGAGTAAATCTACAAGGGCATAAGCACCTCACACTCCTAGAATATTAAGTGGGAGGTGTACTACCAATGTTTATAATAGCTTGTCATTGGTTTACAGGTAGATATATAATAATACTAAAGGCCACGTATACCTGCCTCTTACCCCATTCTCTTAAAGAAAAAAAAAAAAAAGGATTTCTTGTTATGTAAAGATTTATACACAGCTCCAGGAATGGAGTCTGGGGGAACCTTCTATAGCAAATTGGGGAGGGAAAATATGTGTGGTTTCCCCATGACCCCCCTCCATTATTTGTCTGGTATTCTTCCACAATGTTAAAGGGTTGGTCTGTGTGACTAACAGAATACAGCGTAAGTGATGGTACTCTACTTCTGAGATCAGGCTACAAAAGAGACCTTCTTGCTATCGCTCTCATTAGAACAGCCCTGCGGAGAGGCCTATTTTGTGAGGAGAAACTGACTCTTGTCAGCAGCTTCATGAGTAACCTTAGAAGTGGATCTTCCCATGCTAGTCAAGTCTTAGAGATCGCAAGTCCAGCTGGCAGTTTAACTGCAACCTCATGGGAGACCTTGAGGTGGAATCCACCAGTTTATGGGCCCCCCCAGGATGCTGATCCTCATACACTGTATGAAATAACCAATGTCAGCTGTTTGACTGTTAAGATTTTGGATAATTTGCTGCACAGCAAGAAATAACTTACACAACATCCAAAAATATAATTTAAATTATAAATAAATGGGAGTACATTTCTGTGTTTACAGACTGAAATTTGTGTTTGTCACATCAGACTGAAAAGAGTGAACCTCAGAAAAGAAAAAAAACCAGACCAGCATAGACAATGGAGCAGGCAATCACAGCCCACTACAGTATTCTTGACGGAAAATTCCATGGACAGAATTGTCCATGCGGGTCCCAAAGAGTCAGACATGACTGAGCACAGACAGACACAAAAAAGAACAGAAAGTCAAGAACATTAGGACAAGGAAACTAGAGTCCAGAATTGTCCCAGAGAAAAGATACCAAGCAGCTTTTCATTGTTTGTAAAAAGCATGGGGTCAAAATCAGTTTATTAAGGTGAGGTACTAGGTGTAGCAGCAACTAGGTGTAGAAGTCATCCAAGTCTTATCCAAATCATCAACAATTAAAAGAAACAGAAAAGAGGGAAAAAATCTTATTTACAGTGTTTGAGATTAATCCAAATTCTGAGATTATATATCAGAGAGAACTGAAAATATACTTATGCCCCCAATCTGAAATTTTACCTGGAATTAAAGATGGTTTTGGTTCTCCCTGGAGCCAATGTTCCAGAAATGTTCACTGAGTTTCTAAGGAAGCCATGCCTTTGGGCATAGCATACAGAATGGTTTGTGTGAGCTTCATTAATCTTGTTAAATAACATGTCTTTGCCATTCATTGATTAGACATACAAATCATTCATCCCCATAAGGAATTGCAAAAGAATCTAAAGTCACTCAAAACCCAGCCTTGTGCTGCCTGTGGTTGTCAAGGTAACAAACATCTTACAATTCCAAGCAAACAGATCTCTGCAGACTATTTTGAAGCCACCATAGGTATTAGTCAGTCTTCCACCTCCCACTTCATATAACAATTTCCAGAGGCATTCTCAGGAGAGCCAATCAAGATATTAAGTTTACCCACAGACAACCAGACTGCCAATACCCTGCAGCAAGTCAGGAGAAGTAAACAGGGTTTTCTTTGTCTTCCATCAACCTTTAGATGCCAGATTCTTCAGAGCCAAACAGAAGCCCCCTCTGCTGTCAATGCTTGTTACAACAGCTGTGTTCAGGGCACTGCCTGAAGGAGAGGTATCAGGAACCTATGGATGCAAATTCTACTTGCTTTTTAGCAATGTGATGATTATAGATGTTATTTCTTAACTATTTACAATGGGATCAGGTCCTTTTAAACAGTATCTCATGTTTCAGATATTATCTTAGGCAAAATAGCTTT
>SJYC01020511.1:0-12618 GCA_006408675.1 Madoqua kirkii | reverse complement strand
GGGACATGCATCCGTTGGTCCCCATTCATCATGGCTGAAGGCTGATCTCAAGGACATTAATGCATAGCCCCTCCATTGTCTGCCCCTACAAGTTGAGGATATTCCTGTAATCAGGACATCCTTCAGGAAGTGTCTGAGTGTTTTTAGGAAGCAGTAGTCAGTGTCTATGGGATGATGAGTGGAGAGGTACATGAGCAAGAAGCTGACAGTATCTGCTAGCCACACCATTGTCCTCAGACTCTGTGATGTTGGCTTCTGATTTTTCTTACTTGAGTCTGATCCTTCCTATTCCTATTCTACCAAATATGACCTTTGGAGGGACACTTCAGGCTCTTGTATTGAAAAGAAAGTCATTTCCTTCATGTTGCCATCTTCCACCCGAGTCTCTAGAGTAGCACTGTTCAGGACAAATGTAAGGTAAAAAGCAAATGCAAGGCATGTAAGTAATGTTTTCTTTTCCAATTTAAAAAACACATGAAATAAATTTTACATTTTATTTTTATTCTATGTAAATAAAATATAATTTCAACATGTAATTAATATACAACTAGTAATGGGATATTTTGCTTTTTCTCAGGTAAATTCTTCCAAATAGATGCATATTTTACACTTCCAGCAGTAGTCAACAATTATATGTGGCTAGTAGTTACTATATTGGACAGGACAGATCTGGAGCTTCTCCACCCTCCATCTTCAACAAGGAATGCTTAGCACTGTCTTACTACATTAAAAGTGAGATGAGTAAATCTACAAGGGCATAAGCACCTCACACTCCTAGAATATTAAGTGGGAGGTGTACTACCAATGTTTATAATAGCTTGTCATTGGTTTACAGGTAGATATATAATAATACTAAAGGCCACGTATACCTGCCTCTTACCCCATTCTCTTAAAGAAAAAAAAAAAAAAGGATTTCTTGTTATGTAAAGATTTATACACAGCTCCAGGAATGGAGTCTGGGGGAACCTTCTATAGCAAATTGGGGAGGGAAAATATGTGTGGTTTCCCCATGACCCCCCTCCATTATTTGTCTGGTATTCTTCCACAATGTTAAAGGGTTGGTCTGTGTGACTAACAGAATACAGCGTAAGTGATGGTACTCTACTTCTGAGATCAGGCTAAAAAGAGACCTTCTTGCTATCGCTCTCATTAGAACAGCCCTGCGGAGAGGCCTATTTTGTGAGGAGAAACTGACTCTTGTCAGCAGCTTCATGAGTAACCTTAGAAGTGGATCTTCCCATGCTAGTCAAGTCTTAGAGATCGCAAGTCCAGCTGGCAGTTTAACTGCAACCTCATGGGAGACCTTGAGGTGGAATCCACCAGTTTATGGGCCCCCCCAGGATGCTGATCCTCATACACTGTATGAAATAACCAATGTCAGCTGTTTGACTGTTAAGATTTTGGATAATTTGCTGCACAGCAAGAAATAACTTACACAACATCCAAAAATATAATTTAAATTATAAATAAATGGGAGTACATTTCTGTGTTTACAGACTGAAATTTGTGTTTGTCACATCAGACTGAAAAGAGTGAACCTCAGAAAAGAAAAAAAACCAGACCAGCATAGACAATGGAGCAGGCAATCACAGCCCACTACAGTATTCTTGACGGAAAATTCCATGGACAGAATTGTCCATGCGGGTCCCAAAGAGTCAGACATGACTGAGCACAGACAGACACAAAAAAGAACAGAAAGTCAAGAACATTAGGACAAGGAAACTAGAGTCCAGAATTGTCCCAGAGAAAAGATACCAAGCAGCTTTTCATTGTTTGTAAAAAGCATGGGGTCAAAATCAGTTTATTAAGGTGAGGTACTAGGTGTAGCAGCAACTAGGTGTAGAAGTCATCCAAGTCTTATCCAAATCATCAACAATTAAAAGAAACAGAAAAGAGGGAAAAAATCTTATTTACAGTGTTTGAGATTAATCCAAATTCTGAGATTATATATCAGAGAGAACTGAAAATATACTTATGCCCCCAATCTGAAATTTTACCTGGAATTAAAGATGGTTTTGGTTCTCCCTGGAGCCAATGTTCCAGAAATGTTCACTGAGTTTCTAAGGAAGCCATGCCTTTGGGCATAGCATACAGAATGGTTTGTGTGAGCTTCATTAATCTTGTTAAATAACATGTCTTTGCCTTCATTGATTAGACATACAAATCATTCATCCCCATAAGGAATTGCAAAAGAATCTAAAGTCACTCAAAACCCAGCCTTGTGCTGCCTGTGGTTGTCAAGGTAACAAACATCTTACAATTCCAAGCAAACAGATCTCTGCAGACTATTCTGAAGCCACCATAGGTATTAGTCAGTCTTCCACCTCCCACTTCATATAACAATTTCCAGAGGCATTCTCAGGAGAGCCAATCAAGATATTAAGTTTACCCACAGACAACCAGACTGCCAATACCCTGCAGCAAGTCAGGAGAAGTAAACAGGGTTTTCTTTGTCTTCCATCAACCTTTAGATGCCAGATTCTTCAGAGCCAAACAGAAGCCCCCTCTGCTGTCAATGCTTGTTACAACAGCTGTGTTCAGGGCACTGCCTGAAGGAGAGGTATCAGGAACCTATGGATGCAAATTCTACTTGCTTTTTAGCAATGTGATGATTATAGATGTTATTTCTTAACTATTTACAATGGGATCAGGTCCTTTTAAACAGTATCTCATGTTTCAGATATTATCTTAGGCAAAATAGCTTTTATCATGCTCAGTTTAAAGATGAGAAACTTTTTTTCTGGATTCCATATATATGCATTAATATAGTACTGAGTAACCTGTTTACAGAGAAGAAATGGAGACATAGACATAGAGAACCGATTTGTGGACACAGTGGGGGAAGGTGAGGATGGGACAAATTGAGAAAGTAACATTGACATATATACACTATCGTGTAAAATAGCTAGCTAGTGGGAAGCTGCTGTTATAACACAGGGTGCCTAGCATGCTGCTCTGTGATGAAATAGAGGGGTGGCATGCAGAGGGGATGGAAGTGCATGGGGGAGGGGATATAGTTATGACTGATTCGTTGGATCATAGAGAAAGCAAGGGAATTCCAGAAAAAAGCATGTATTTCTGCTTAATTGACTATGCGAAAAGCCTTTGACTGTATCACAACAAACTGTAGAAAATTCTTGAAGAGATGGGAAGACCAGACCACCTATCTGCCTCCTGAGAAACCTGTATGCAGGTCAAGAAGTAATGGACCTGGACATGGAATAACTGATGGGTTCAAAATTGGGAAAGGAATATAAGGAGGCTACATATTCTCACCTGCTTATTTAACTTATATGTAGAGTACATTATGCAAAATGCTGGGCAGGATGAAACACAAGCTAGAATCAAGATTGCCAGGAGAAATATCAACTTCAGATATGCAGATGATACCACCCTAATAGGAGAAAGCAAAGAGGAACTAAGTAGCCTCTTGATAAGGGTTAAAGAAGAAGAGTGAAAAAGCTGACTTAAAACTTAACATTCAAAAAATTAAGATCATGACATCATTCTCTTCACTTCATGGCAAATAGATGGGCAAACAATGGAAACAGTGACAGATTTTATTTTCCTGGGCTCCAAAATCACTGAGGATGGCAATTGCAGCCATGAAATGAAAAGACACTTGCTCTTTGGAAAGAAAGCTATTGCAAACTTAGACAATGTATTAAAAAGTAGAGACATCACTTTGCTGACAAAGGTCTTTACAGTCAAAGCTATGGTTTTTCCAGTAGTCATATACAGATGTGAAAGTTGGATCATAAAGAAGGCTGAGCACCAAAGAATTGATGCTTTTGAATCATGGTTCTGAAGGAGACTCTTGAGTCTCATGGACAGCAGGGAGACCAAGCCAGTCTATCCTAAAGGAAATCTACCCTCAATATTCATTGGAAGGACTGATGGTGAAGCTCCAATACTTTGGACATCATATGTGAAGACCCCACTCATCTGAAAAGACCCTGATGCTGGGAAAGATTGAAAGGAAAATAAGAGGGCAGCAGAGGGTGATATGCTTAGATAGCATCACTGACTCAATGGACAAGAATTTGAGCAAACTCTAGGAGTTAGTGAAGGGCAGGGGAGTGTGGCATGTTGCAGTCCATGTGGTCACAAAGCGTTGGACACAACTGAGCAACTGAAGAGCAACATGACTGATTCGCACTGATGTACAGTAGAGATTGCAACAACATGTAAAACAACTATTACCCAATAAAATAAATGCAATTGGCCTAGTGGAAAAAAGAAAAGATGAACAACTTGAGGTTCAGTGTGTGGCTGAATTCTCACCAAGAACTTGTAACTATTATGTGACAGGACCTTGGTACGTGCCAAACACTACCTGACTTCACCGGTAGTGGTCCTACACACTGTGATTTTTCTCACAATCACCTTACCACTTCCTGCCTAGTAGTCAAGTCTCTCTCTTCCTCCTTCATAAAATATCATGTATTATGAAACATTTTCTCCCCATCTCTACAACGATGATACTAAAAATATTTAAAACCTGGTATGGCTTTGCATAAGATCGATACCATTTTTATAGATTCCATGTGTATGTTTTAATATACAATATTTGTTTTTTCTTTCATTCTGCATGAAATTTTCTATACAACATTGTTAAGCAATTAAACTCCTATCAAATTATTTTTGTCAGCATATA
This sequence comes from Madoqua kirkii, assembly GCA_006408675.1. NCBI lineage: Eukaryota > Metazoa > Chordata > Mammalia > Artiodactyla > Bovidae > Madoqua > Madoqua kirkii. Next base: position 7,961 of record SJYC01020511.1, on the reverse strand, counting down.
TGCCTCATACGGTTAGTGCAGAGAAGGGTCCCACAAGTCCCTGAAATGACAGAGGCTGGCCTTTTAGTTACTGTGTTCTTAAAACTGAGGGGTTCCTAGAGGGAAGTAGGGTTCTCATGGTCTTGTGACAGCTCCTATTTACCAACTGTTATATAAGTCTTTTAAAAATCTAATAGGTAGCATGGTTAAAGTGGTGTAGACCAGCTGAGTGTCAGCACTGAAAAACTCAACAGATTAATAATAGCAGCAAGATAAAACTTTGACCTTATGAACAACTGTTTTGCCCTAGCATTTCCACCAGAAAAAAAAATATAGAAGTTTATACACTGTGTAAAAATACATATTTAGTCTCTTACATAGAGACTAGTGGGAGCTTCCCTAGAGGCTCAAAAATTGGAAAAAAAAAATTTTTTTTTCTTTCAAAGGTAAAGAATCTGCCTGCCAGTGGAGGAAACACAGGAGACATGAGTTTGATCCCTGGATCAGGAAGATACCCTGGAGGAGGAAATGGAAACTCACTCCAGTATTCTTGCCTGGAGAATCCCATGGACAGAGGAGCCTGCAGACTACAGTCCATGGGATCACAAGAGTTGGACATGATTTAGCGACTAAACTACAGCAATAAATACAGATTGGTATTAGCAATACCAGTGTTCCTCAGTGGCTCAGATGGTAAAGAATCTGCTTGCAATTAGGGAGACCTGGGTTCAATCCCTGGGTCAGGAAGATCCCCTGGAAAAATGAATGGAAACCCACTCCAGTATTCCTCCTTGGAGAACTCCATGAACAGACGAGCCTGGCAGGCTACAGTTTATGGGGTTGCAAAGAGTTGGACATGACTGAGTGACTAACTTGCACACACACATTAGCAATACTAAGAATATGATGTAGTTGCAAAGACAGTTTGTGGTTTTAATTACATAACCCTAGAGAACCTCAGTTCTCTCAGCTGAAAAAAATCTGCATTGAATAGTGACTACTATAAATTTATAAATAAGTTAATGTTCTTTGTTGGTTTCTTTCCATATATTTTGGAAAATAATATAAATTGTTCATGGAAGAAAATTTAGTAAATGAACAGATTTTGGTCTCTTAAAATGGTTCTTAAAATGGTCTCTTTAAGTATGTTAGTATACTGCTTAACTGCTTCAAAAAATATCTCGTCATTTTTGTCATGATATTCCCTAGCGTGCAAAGAGTAGCATGATATTTCATTTGATTGCGAAGAAGGAAAAGAGGGGACAAATATTCCAGAGGACTGCAGAGAAATGCACTGAGGAAAGTTTCTGAAGGTAACTCAATCTCAGACAAATGAGCACCATTCACAAGGAATATGAGGAAACTGAGGGGGTATATTTCCTTAAACGACACATTTTAAAAGTTCTATATCATGAGTACTATCCCCTCACATTTTTTATTATATCTGATGTACCTTTAGAAATATCCTCAAAAACAGCAGTCCCCAACCTTTGTGTCACCAGGAGCCAATTTTGTGGAAATTTTGTGGAAGACAGTCTTTCTACAGACCTGGGGTAGGGGAGATGGTCTGGATTATATTTATATATAATCATTATATAGGCTCATTATATTTATCGTGTACTTCGTTTCTAACCTAATGCCACCATTGATCTGACAGGAGGTACTGGTCTGTGGCCTGAAGGCTGGGGACCTGTGCTCAAAAATATACCTGATTACTTAGCTATGAAACTATAAACAAAACTAAAAATAGGTAAATTAACTATGAAATATTTTTAAAGAATATAATGAAAATGCTATTTGTCCTTCAGAGATTCCTAGGTAATAAAATATGAAACTCTCAGCAATAAATATTTCTCTTATAGGAACTTGCTGGTAAATGGCCACTTCAGACTAAGGAAATAAAACTAAGGATTATTTCTTCTGGGTCCTACTGTCTCCAATTTAACACACACAAAAAAGACACCAAAATAGAATAGCTAATTATATGTTAAGAATTCTGCTAATTATTTTTTTTTTAATTTTTTAAATTTTGGGTTAAGTCATTACTAATTTTAACTTTGAACATTTTTTTCTTTTCTGTAGAGTGAAGTTAATATTGTCCCTGCCTGCTGTTCCTGTCATCATATCCAAAGGATTTGGGGTTGCATGATTTTAACAGAGAGCATTATCTTGGACACTATTTACCTAACAGGTGGTTGAAGACAATGAAAGTCAGTAGTTGTTGGCAGTTATACTGAACTATTATTGCTTTTCCATGTCCTCCTTTCCAGGCAACTTTGCAGTTCCTCTTTCAAAAATACAAACTGGGCTTCAGTAACCCTGGAGCTCAGCCAAAGAATGGCTTTGGTCAGAGGAATTTGGGCATAAGTGAGTGCTGGTCCCAAACTTAGGCGTTGACAGGCCTTGTCTACTTCCAGTTTGCTTCCTGTTCTACCATCATTGAGCTCCCCTGGTGGTTTAGATAGTAAAGAACCTGTCTGCAATGCAGGAGACCCAGGTTAGATTGCTGGGTTGGGAAGATCCCCTGGAGAAGGGAATGGTTACTCACTCCAATATTCTTGCCTGGAGAGTCCCATTGACAGAAGAGCCTGGTAGGCAACAGTCAATGGAGTTGCAAAGAGCTGGACATGGCTGAGCAACTGATACACACACACAGACTCCCATCACTGTCATGAAAGCAGCTTGTTTGGATGGTTGCTCTCCCTTCGTATCAGGCCCCAGCCTAAAAAGGCTGTGAGCAGAACCCCTGCAAAACTGTGCAGCCAAATGCAGCCTGGAGGATCCACTCCAGCTCACTTAGATGTGAGAGAAAAGAATGCTTAATGTTAAATGACCTGGAAGCATTTGCAATTGCTCATTACGTGACAAAATTTGTCAGTTGTTTACTGATACACTGGAAGTGGACTTAAGGTAATATAGTCTTGCCAGTGTTGCTCTCTGCTCAAATCATAAAAGCATAAAACTTCTTAAGGAGCCAGAATAGCATCAGTAAAGATAACCTTTGGTTGACTATAAATGAAAGTCAAGTGAAAGCTTTAGTCATTCAGTTGTGTGCAACTCTGTGACTCCATGGACTACATGTAGCCCGCCAGGCACCATCCATGGATCTCTCCAGGCCAGAATACTGGAGTGGGTAGCCATTCCCTTCTCCAGAGGATCTTTCCAACCCAGGGATCAAACCCATATCTCCTGCACTGTAGGTGGACTCTACTGCCTGAGCCACCAGGAAAGCATAAAGAAAGAGAATTAAAACAGCAATTTTAAAATTATTTAATTAGTTTTAATCTAGACTTAAAACTAAGTTAACCAAACATGTAATACTTCATCTGTATTGCATTGTCTGTATTGTTACTTTTTTAAAGGTAATATAAATACTATTACCTTATTCTCAAAAGACATGTCCAGATTTAAAAAGAGAGGGCCATTAGAATCCAGTAATTACAGAGGACTTCTTAGCTTCTTCTTAAGTTTGATCTAATCAAAATAAAATGTCATCTTCTTGGGACAGTCCATTAGTAGGGATTATGGGTTTCATTTTGAAAACCTGAGATTGAACAGCTCTAGGAGTTGATGATGGACAGGGAAGCCTGGCGTGCTGTAGTTCATAAGGTCGCAAAGAGTCGGACATGACTGAGTAACTTAACTGAACTGATTAATAGGGGACAAGTAAGTAGAAGCTTCTGTCTGTAAATATTAAATGGATGCAGTTTATTACAAATAATGTAAGGATAATGCACATAATTTAAACACACCCTGCTTGTGAGAACTGTGCAAACTCGCTTTGGGTCTAAAGACGTCAGAGTCCTTTCACAATGTATTTTGGATTACACAAACTGTAGCTTTATATATTACATGCAGACATAGACATGGCTCATTCTTGTCTAAGAGAAAATGGAAATAACACAACCTGCCAAAAAATGCTTGTATCTTCGTGAAAATTTCTGAAGAAGAAAAATAGTAGAGTTCTCAAATTTCTTCACTGTAGAAAGAGGTTAATGCAGTTCCAGACAGAGGTCAATGCATCGATCAGAGCAGCTTCAAACAAGGAGGCAGGTCTTTTCATGGTGTTTGCAATACATCTTGAAATTATCAAAATACTGTTTTACTTTTTCTTTTTTTTTTCCATCAAGCAAAAATTTTCTATTTAAAAACATTCTGAAAAACAGCAACTGTTAAATAATTCCATGTGTAACCCCAGATATATCTATTTTAAGTGTACCTGAGAACTTTTCTTCTATAAATATCATATAAAACACTTTCATTTTACAGATACTATGCAAAATGAAGGCTTACGAATAAAAAAAATCAGTTGGAATTAAAGTGCAATAGATATTGAACACTATATGGACTACTTCCTAGACAGTCTATCTTTTAGAAGGCCACTAGTGTGTTTTCTCAGCACAAAGAGAATGGAGGAACAAGTCTTATCATTATTTCACATTATTGACTGATATCCTTGAACCAAATACCAATGTCTTTCTTTTTTGAGATGTTTTGTTTTCACATTCCCTTACTATTTCTGCTTAAAAAAAAATTCATTCACTTATTTATTCAACAAATATTTACTGAACCCCTAACTGTTCCCTGTGCTGTGCTGTGTTGCTTCAGTTGTGTCTGACTCTGTGTGACCCCATGGACCATATAGCCCACCAGACTCCTCTGTCCAAGGGATTCTCCAGGCAAGAATATCAGAGTGGATTGCCATTTCCCACTCCAGTGAATCTTCCCGACTGAGGGATAGAAGACTCATCTCTTATGCAGGCAGGTTCTTTGCCACTAGCACCATCTGGGAAACCCTAGACAATGGATGTAAAGCAGTTCACAAAAACACATGAATGACCTTAGCTCTTTCAGTTTACAGTCTAATAGAGGAAATAGATGGAGAAGTAAATGTCACCCCACTCCAGTACTCTTGCCTGGAAAATCCCATGGACAGAGGAGCCTGGTAGGCTGCAGTCCATGGGGACGCTAAGAGTCAGAAACGATTGAGTGACTTCATTTTCACTTTTTACTTTCACGCATTGAAGAAGGAAATGGCAACCCAGTCCAGTGTTCTTGCCTGGAGAATCCCAGGGACAGGGGAGCCTGGTGGGCTGCCATCTATGAGGTCGCACAGAGTTAGACTTAGCAGCAGCAGCAGAGGAGATAGATACTGAGAGGAGCAAGTCCACATCCAAGAAGCGGCAGCTGCTCAGGCGCAAGAGGGCTGAGAGGAGCTGCTCCATGTTCAAGTTCAGGAGGGGCGGGCCATGAAGATATACCCCAAGCGAAAAGTAAGAGAAACCAAAGTAAGATGGTAGGTGTTGCAAGAGGGCATCAGAGGGCAGACACACTGTAACCATAATCACTGAAAATTAGACAATCTGATCACATGGACCACAGCCTTGTCTAACTCAATGAAACTAAGCCATACCATGCAGGGCCACCCAAGATGGGAGGGTCAGGGTGGAGAGGTCTGGCAGAATGTGGTCCACTGGAGAAAGGAATGGCAAACCACTTCAGTATTCTTGCCTTGAGAACCCCATGAACAGTATGAAAAGGCAAAATGACAGGATACCGAAAAAGAAACTCCCCAGGTTGGTAGGTGCCCAATATGCTACTGAAGATCAGTAGAGAAATAACTCCAGAAAGAATGAAGGGATGGAGCCAAAGCAAAAACAATACCCAATCGTGGATGTGACTGGTGATAGAACCAAAGTCCGATGCTGTAAAGAGCAATATTGCATAGGGACCTGGACTGAATCAAGGCAAATTGAAAGTGGTCAAACAGGAGATAACAAGAGTGAACGTCAACATTCTAGGAATCAGCGAACTAAAATGGGCTGGAATGGGAGAATTTAACTCAGTGACCATTATATCTACTATTGTGGGCAGGAATCCCTTAGAAGAAATGGAATAGCTATCACAGTCAAAATAAGAGTCTGAAAAGCAGTACTTGGATGCAATCTCAAAAATGACAGAATAATCTCTGTTAGTTTCCAAGGCAAACCATTCAATATCATGGTAATCCAAGCCTATGCCCCAACCAGTAAGGCTGAAGAAGCTGAAGTTAATGGTTCTATGAAGACCTACAAGACCTTTTAGAACTAATACCCAAAAAAGATGACCTTTTCATTATAGGGGACTGGAATGCAAAAGTAGGAAGTCAAGAAACGCCTGGAGTAACAGGCAGATTTGGTCTTGGAGTATGGAATGAAGCAGGGCAAACACTAATAGAGTTTTGCAAAGAGAATGCACTGGTCATAGCAAATACCCTCTTCCAAAAACACAAGAGAAGACTCTACACATGGATATCACCAGATGGTCAAAAACAAAATGGAAAGGATTAAAGACCTCTTCAAGAAAATTAGAGATACCAAGGGAACATTTCATGCAAAGATGGGCTCGATAAAGGACAAAAATGGTATGGACCTAACAGAAGCAGAAGATATTAAGAAGAGGTGGCAAGAATACACAGAACTGTACAAAAAAGAGCTTCACGACCAAGATAATCACAATGGTGTGATCACTCACCTAGAGCCAGACATCCTGAAATGTGAAGTCAAGTGGGCCTTAGCATCACTGTGAACAAAGCTAGTGGAGGTGATGGAATTCCAGTTGAGCTATTTTAAATTCTGAAAGATGATGCTGTGAAACTGCTGTACTCAATATGCCAGCATATTTGGAAAACTTAGCAGTGGCCACAGGTCTGGAAAAGGACAGTTTTCATTCCAATACCAAAGAAAGGCAATGCCAAAGAATGCTCAAACTACTGCACAATTGCACTCATCTCATGTGCTAGTAAAGTAATGCTCAAAATTCTCCAAGCCAGGCTTCAGCAATACATGAGCTGTGAACTTCCAGATGTTCAAACTGGTTTTAGAAAAGGCAGAGGAACCAGAGATCAAATTGCCAACATTCGCTGGATCATCAAAACAGCAAGAGTTCCAGAAAAATATCTATTTCTGCTTTATAGACTATGCCAAAGCCTTTGACTGTGTGGATCACAATACATTGTGGAAAATTCTGAAAGAGATGGGGATACCAGACCACCTGACCTGCCACTTGAGAAACCTATATGCAGGTCATGAAGCAACAGTTAGAACTGGACATGGAACAACAGACTGGTTCCAAATAGGAAAAGGAGTACGTCAAGGCTGTATATTGTCACCCTGCTTATTTAACTTCTATGCAGAGTGCATCATGAGAAATGCTGGGCTGGAGGAAGCACAAGCTGGAATCAAGATTGCCGGGAGAAATATCAATAATCTCAGATATGCAGATGACACGACCCTTATGACAGAAAGTGAAGAGGAACTAAAAACTTCTTGATGGAAGTGAAAGAGAAGAGTGAAAAGGTTGGCTTCAAGCTCAATATTCACTAAGATCGTGGCATCTGGTCCCATTACTTCATGGGAAATAGATGGGGGAAACATTGGAAACAGTGTCAGACTTTATTTCGGGGGGCTCTAAAGTCACTGCAGATGGTAACTGCAGCCATGAAATTAAAAGACACTTACTCCTTGGAAGGAAAGTTATGACCAACCGAAATAGCATATTCAAAAGCAGAGACATTACTTTTCCAACAAAGGTCTGTCTAGTCAAGGCTATGGTTTTTCCTGTGGTCATGTATGGATGTGAGAATTGGACTATGAAGAAGGCTGAGCGCCGAAGAATTGATGCTTTTCAACTGTGGTGTTGAAGAAGGCTCTTGAGAGTCCCTGGACTGCAAGGAGGGCCAACCAGTCCATCCTAAATGAGATCAGGTCTGGGTGTTCATTGGAAGGACTGATGCTGAAGCTGAAACTCCAATACTTTGGCCACTTCATGTGAAGAGTTGACTCACTGGAAATGACTCTGATGCAGGGAGGGATGAAGGCAGGAGCAGAAGGGGATGTCAGAGGATAAGATGGCTGTATGGCATCACCGACTCATTGGACATGAGTCTGAGTGAACTCCAGGTGTTGCTGATGGACAGGGAGGCCTGGCGTGCTGTGATTCAT
>SJYC01020509.1:0-11853 GCA_006408675.1 Madoqua kirkii | reverse complement strand
TTCCACGTCGATATATGACCACAGGAAGAACCATCATACTCAATGGCACATAGTCCTAAGTTTTTTTTTTTCCTTTTTTTTTAAATTAGGTAACATCAGTCTATAATGTTACATAAGTTTTGTGTGTACAACATTATATTTCTACTTCTATATACACTACTGCATGCTCAGCACCAAAAATGAGTTGTAAACAATCCTCATTGTGTGCTATAGGGTAAAATGAGCAAATGACAGGAGTTTTAAGTGTAAGAAGGATCATGTCCAAGACACATCTAACACTTGACCCTGGATTCAATCTTTGAGCTTTTGTGTCTCTGGCCTTTAGCTATCCCTCCTCCTGTCTGATTTTCACTTTCCTCTTCTGTGAAATATGAATAATGATTCATTGTGTGGCTTTACCAGGAAATACATCTTACATCAAGTCGCAGCCCACACATACACACACATATATATATCTCCTGGTCACCAATATCTCACCTATGATTCCTTAACCTCCAGATCCCTGAAATCACACAGGTGTTTTGGTAACTCATTGAGGAGTAATCTAACCTTGTGGTGATCTGAGGCTATTTATAGTCATTACATTCCTTATCTTATTTAATAGGAGTATTCCTTTGTTTCGTTCCCCAAACAGGAAAGCATTCATTTACAGGTTGCTGCCAGTCTATTCTGAAAGCAGTAACTAACAAACCACATGTGCTCTTCATCCCTTTGTGTGTGTGTGTGTGTGTGTGTGTGTGTGTGTGTTCAGTTGCCTAGTCATGTCCGAATCTTTGCAACCCTATGGACTCAGTCATGTAGTCAGCAACCCCATGTAGTCAGTCTGACTCCTCTGTCCATGGAATTTTCCAGACAAGAATATGGTAGGGAGTTGCATTTCTCCTCCAGGGGATCTTCCTTACCAAGGGATCAAACACTCATCTCCTGCCTTGGCAGGCAGACTCCTTACCACTGTGCCACCTGAGAAGACCTTCTTTTTCTAAAACTTTAAAATTGTACATTTATGAACACACCTAAATCCCAGGACTAGATAGTTCTGGAGGCTGGAATTTCAAGATCAAGACAGTGACATAGTTTATTTTGGGTGAGACTTCTCCTCCTGGCTTGCAAATCCTGGCTGCCTTCACACATGGCCTTTCCTCTGGAGGAAGAGAGTTGGTGAAGAGAGAGAATCTGGAGTCTTCTCTTCTAGTAAAGACACCAATCTTATTGGATTAGGGACCCACACATAGACCTTGAGCACGCGTGCTCAGTCTCTCAAGTTGTGTCCCACTCTTTGTGACGCTATGAACTGTAGCCTGCCAGACTCCTCTTTCCATGGGATTCTCCAGGCATGAATACTGGAGTGAGTTGCCATGCCCTTCTCCAGAGGATCTTCCCAACCCAGGGACGTATCTCTTACAGCTCCTAAGGTGGGCTCTTTACCTTGGGAGGGTTCCTTACCACTAGCGCCACCTGGGAAGCCCACCTATGACTTCATTTTACTGTAATTACCTCCTTACAAGCCCTACCTTCAAAAAGGTCACCAGGGGGCTAAAGCTTCAACACAAGGATTGGAGGGGTGGATGGGGGACAGTCCATTCCTAAGCCCCCGTGACTCCACCCAGAATGTCCAGGTGACTGCTGCTCAGCAAGATGAACTTTGACTACTTTATAGTCAATACCATTTATATCCCACAACTTCTTCTAACCTCATTCCCTTTCCTTTCATCTAGATATTGAGATCTTTTTTGAGGATTTCACTCAGCGTCTCTGGGACATACTGAGCAGAGAGGAACTGCTACTCCTGATGACTAAATTCCTGGAGAGAATTGTCCAGGTAACCTGCACCAGTGCACCAGGAAGATCACCCACATTCCCATGCCCCAGCATAGTTTCCTTCTGACAGGCACACCTTCTCCAGGCAGGATCCTGTGGTTGGGATTGAGGACGTCCCTCCTCAAGATTTCATCAGGAATGTTTCCTCCGTGTCATTTGCTGGCAGTGAATGGTCTCAGGTTGAGAAGAGATGACACCTACAAGAAAGGCAGGTTATGTGACCTTGGACAAGATACTGATCTACTCTCTGCCTTAGTTTCCTCATCTGTTCAGTTTTATTTTGAGGACACTGAGATCATGTACACAAAGTGCTTCCCATAAACGACTGACACAGAGTAGGTGCTGAATTAATATCAACATTTAAGAAGCTTATTGGGAAGAGTCAGGGATCAAGGGTCTTCTTTCTGGTCATGTGTTAGTGTAAGTCACCCAGTCATTTCTACCTCTTTGCGACCTCATGAATTATAGCCCTCCAGATTTCTCTATCTATGGGATTCTCCAAGACAGAATACTGCACTGAATTGCCATTCCCTTCTCCAGAGAATCTTCCCAACCCAGGGATCAAACCTGGGTCTCCTCCATTGCAGGCAGATTCTTTACCATTTGAGCCAACTACAGGAAGTTCCTTTTTTCTGATGATGAGAACCAAGCAGAATTTCCTCTGGGACAAGTCAGAAAATCCCAACACCATCACTTTGTGTTCCTGGGGATTCTGACTAAAGTGCTTTCCTTCCCCATCTTAGGGACTGTACCAACCCTGCAGGATCCTGCTGCCTCATATGGCAGAGAGGCTACAGAGGAACTGGGTGGAGCTGGTGGGGTCCTGGCTCTAGCCCTGCCCAGCTCTGAGGCTCTGGGCTTATGTCTTGGAGTTTCAGATCTGTTCTATGTCCAATGGTAATAGCAATTCAGTCTGATGGACTGTGGTCATGGCCTCAGAGTGAACTGCAGGGTCAGAGGTGGGGAACCAAGTGCACTCATCTCTTCCAAAGGTCCAGGGAGGCGTGGACCAGGGTCAGACCCAGAGTCAGGGTAGAGCAGAGGGTCCAGGTAAGAGGACAAGTAGGCAGGCTTAGGGAGCAGGACCAGGACTAGAGTGAGGAGAGTGGGCTCTGAGGACATAGAACTGAAGGGGCTGTGACCCTGGCAGAGGTCCCCTGAAAGGGGGGGTGCATTTCTTCCCTCCCTGATGGGCTCCCTTCATGCTGGGCTACAGGGCCCTGGGTAATCCTGTCTGCACATCCTGCCTGGGACCTGGCTTCTCTCTCCATCTGGGACCCTCTTCTAGTCTATGTGGAGTCCCCATGACAGTGGGAGGTACATGTGGCTCAGTGAGCCCTCCAGGGTTACAGTGAGTGGCTGCGATTGAGTGTCATTTGAGCAGTTCTGAGGAGCCTCATGCATCCCATCAGAGGAAAACGCTTCCTCCACCAGCTGTGCAAGGGCCGGTCTCTTCAGGCTCAGCAGTTCAGATGAGCGTTTCCTCAAGTCTCTTGAATCTTTAGAGGTTCCACAAAGTTGCACAAGGCCTTGGGGTGCAGGCATGTGAAGCTGTTGCCAGGTAAATTGTGAATCAGATTGGTGACCTCTGAGAGGCTGTGGAGTTGGGTGAAGGGTCAAAAGTCAGTGAGTTGGACTGGAGAGTCCACCGGACATAACTTGATTTCTAATCAGTTGCAGTGGATGAACCCAGTGACCTCCCTGCTGGGAAAGTCAAGGGCACAAGGTTTAGAAGACAGCAGATAGCAGACCAAATGAGTGTTATGGTTCCTTCTAGCTCTCATTTCGGGGTTTCTTAAAAATTCTAAGCCACAGAGACAGCCAATCTGCAGAGTGTGAGGGCATAATGCCCAGGACTGTGCTTCCATTTGAACCAATGGCAAATTTAGAGGATCCCCAAAACCACCCTCAGGTTTGAGCATTCCCTATAGAATGGACAGGATTCACTGAAAGCTTCACGATCCCAGTTTATTACAGGGAAGGATGCAGTTCCCATCAGCCACAGAGCAGACTCTAGGAAGGTTTCACATGCAAAGCTTCCACAGTCCTCAGGACATGTTAGTACACTGGATTCTGTGTGTGGCAGGACATACAAAGCATCCGCCAGGGACACTCACCCATTTAAAACCAAATTTTCCTGATTTGTGGTCTCCAGCCCTCCCAGAGGTCAGACTAATGCCCAAGAGTCCAGCTCCTCCAGATGTCAGAACTGATACCACATGACCCAATAGCCTTGCACCCATTACCTTGTCAGACTGACCAGTGGCCAGAGGCCCAGGCAGAGGAGGACACTCCTATCAGCCAGAATATTCTAGACTTAAGAATAACTTCCCAGGAGTCAAGGACAAAGAGCAGGTAAACTCCTCATGACATACTAAGGCCCTTGAATGGAGATTTTCTCCTCCAATCCCACGTGTCTTTATCTGCGGAGTTCCCACTCTAAAAATCTTTTGAAGTGATGATATTGACCCGCCTCTGAGACATCTTTACCAAATACCTTTCATTTTGGGTGAATCATGTGGCTTGTGGGATCCTTGTTCCCCACCCAGGAAGTGAGCCACGCCCATGGCAGTGGGAGTGCAGTCATAGCCTCTGGACCACCAGGGAATTCCCTCGAAAAAAAGTGAAAGAAAGAGAAGTTGCTCAGTCTTGTGCGACTCTTTGAGACCCCGTGGACTGCAGCCTACCAGGCTCTTCCGTTCATGGAATGTTCCAGGCAAGAATACTTGAGTGGGTTTCCGTTTCCTTCTCCAGGGGATCTTCCTGACCCAGGGAGAGAACTCAGGTCTCCTGCATTGCAGGCAGATGCTTTACCATCTGAGACACCAGGGAAGCCGCAAAATACTTCTCTTACGTTACCAGTACCCTAAAACGACTTTTGTTTATCTACTCCGAGATTATCTATTTCAAGCATATAGATGGAGCACTGATAAAGTAGGAAACACGTGTTTAAAGTTGAAAGAGAAATTTTTACATTTGCAAAGTTATTTTCTACTTGATTTATAGTAATATCTCTCTATTTATACAGAATGGACATTATCAAGCCTGTTTTACAGACGAGAAAACTGCCTTTCTAACCCTTTGACCTTCACTGTTACAGGGAAGATGTGAATGCACTACAGGAATATCTGAATGAACTGAAAAGAGACTTGGCAAGGGAGGACCAAGAAACATACTCAAAAGGCCAGCTGGGCTGGAAGAGGTTTCTGAAGTTTCCTCGGGAAAAACAGCAGCTGGAGGAGCTCATCGGCAAGCTCCATGATCTTGCAGACAAGGTTGACAAGGTCCACAGAGACTGCACCATGGCCAAGGTGGTGGCCCATGGCACCAGCACTATGTCTGGCATCTGGCCCTCCTTACCTGACTCTGGCACCCGTGACAGCGGGGGCCAGGCTGGCACTCTCGACCACTTGATCAGTGCTGGGAGCAGCAGCCGTGGCCAGTGTGTCCACCAGCATCACGGAACACATAAGCAGGTCATGAGCAGAAACCGCAGTCCGTCACCTGATGTCAACTGCCATCAAGAAATGGAAGGTGCTCCTAGAGGCACTCAAGAGCAACCAGCACATTGCTGACACAACAGAGAAACTCACAGAAGCTGTGAGGGTGAGAGAGGGAGACAACACTGAGGGAGTTGGGTGTTAGGACTCTGGGATTTCTATAGCTGAGCACAGCAGGGGAGGAGTTCATGCAAGTGGCAGATGGAGAGAGAAAGGAGGAGTCTGGAGCCTGGACTAAGGGAAGAGAGAGGGCACTAGAGAGTAAGGGGAAGGGAGAAAGCACATGCTTTGGACTAAGGAAGACACTGGGGGCAGAATAAAATGAGAGGCAGGGTGCCGAGGGCCAGTGTGAGGAACTCCACCAATGGCAAAGGTCATGAAGAAGGAGGCTTCGGCATACATACGCAAAGGCGTGATCAAGCCTCAGGAAAACCCCTGTTCCCGAGCATCTACCCCCCAACCAGAGTACTTTATGGGGAGCTCTCCCCCATAACCATTTCTCTTGGAGAAGGAATAAACCAAATCAATAAAAATTCCTGGGTGTGACAAGACTGTTACAATTATGAACTTTGAAGGTTATCTAGCCTGCCTGTATAGGTTCCTCCGGTGCATGTGATTGTTTATAACCCTCCTACTGTGAGAGGCACAAGATGTTTTGGACTTACTAAAGGCAAATTCTTTTGCAAAGTTAGAAATTATTAGTATAGTAGGTTGGTTAGGAATCATATTGGTGAAGGGTTTTTCATTTGTTGTGTCAATAATTGCTGCTAATTCCCTGCCCTGGGTGGGACAAGGGTGTCTCAGGTCAAACCTCTGTTGAGAGACTAGCTTGTGTGACAGGATTATCCATACTCCTGCCACTACTCACATGATTGTTTACTACCTCTCAACCATAAACAGCAAAGAGAGTTTGGAGTATTATCATAGCGCTTTTCTCGTTATTGAGTCAATGATTGTAGCCAGGCCTCCATATCCTTAGGTACCTGGGAGTATATTAATCAATATATTTGGAATATAGAAAAGGAAATATAGTAGATTTTGATGTTAGCAATATTAGACTTTTTGAGTTAATGAATTTTCTCTTTTGTCATAGATCACTGTACTTTGTTATAAATCACTGTGTCCTTGCTATGTAAAAATGTAACTCTATCACTATCTTAAGACTAAACAGATCTTAAGGGGAGCATTGGTGAAATGATTTTTATTTGTTGGGCTGATGTTTGCTCCTAAATCTCCATATTCCCTGCCTTTATAATAAATATAACTAGCATATAGGAGAAATAAGTATTAACCTTTAAGACTAATCATGTTAACCTTGGGTTAAATAAATTCTTTTCTTGATTGTAACTCACTACATCCTCACCCTATAGGACTGCAACTTATTTGGAGGGTGGTACCTGGTTTAAGAAAAAACACTCTTGGAAAAAATAAGTTTTTTGGTTATCAGAAAGAAAGGGTCATAAATGTCAGCAGGCCTTATGGCCAAAAGATGATGTAAAAACCCCTAAGACCTTTTTTTAAAGTAAAGCACCTGATTTTGATAAAGGTCAGGATGCTGACCCCCGGGGTGACTCTGTATTCATCCCTATGTGTAACAAAAGGTATATAAGCAAACCTAAAAATAAAAAAATGGAATCAGTTCCTGGAAAGACTGGTTCCCCCATGTCGTTCTTTCTTGCTTCCCATTTTTCTGGCTGAATTCCCATCTGGAGCATGAATGCTATTCCATGTAAACCAAGTTATTCAGCCTCTTTTTCTCCACTAATTTTCCTACTGCACTACCATTTCTAATCTCTCTATATATCTGTAACTAAATATGTATTTTTCCAAGGGCACCGACTCCGTCCCCACCTTCGAATCACCCTGGATCCACCGGGGTTCGACCCCAGCAGCAGGGGAACTAGCAACAAGAGGCCAAGAATACAAAAGCGTTGAAAATGAGAGAAAGCCCAAGAGTTTAGATTGTTGGGATCCAGGAGAAGTAGCGGGGGCTCCTCTATCACTGTCCGCAGGGTCTGATGCCCCAGGAAGAAGAGTCTCCCCCTGGTGGTGGTCTCTAGCCCTCTTCCAGGATCAACTTACCTCTGATCCCAGCAGTTTGTCTTAATTGGGCAGTAACTTCTTTTGTTTAATTCTTGCTTCTTAAATTGAAGTATAGTTGGTTTACAGTATTCTGTTAGTTTCAGGTGTACAGAAAAGTGATTTGGGTTATACATGTATCTATGTATATATCTATATTCTTTAAAAATTTTTTCATTACAAGTTATTATAAGAGACTGAATATTTTCCCCTGTGCTATACAGTAAATCCTTGTTCAGGGCAAAGGACAATGAAGTTGTGTCAAGAGAATGCACTGGTCATAGCAAATACCCTCTTCCAAAAACACAAGAGATGACTCTACACATGGACATCACCAGATGGTCAGTACCGAAATGAGACTGACATATTCTTTGCAGCCAAAGACGAAGAAGCTCTATATAGTCAGCAAAAAGAAGACCGGGAGCTGACTGTGGCTCAGATGATGTATTTCTTCCTGTAAAATTCAGGTTTAAATTGGAGAAAGAAGGGAAAACCACTAGACCATCAAGGTATGACCTAAATCAAATCCCTTATGATTATACAGTGGAAGTGACAAATAGATTCAAGAGACGAGATCTGATAGACAGGGTGCCTGAAGAACTATGGACGGAGGTTCTTGACATTGTACAGGAGGCATTTATCAAAATCATTGCCAAGAAAAAGAACTGCAAAAAGGCAAAATGGTTACCTGAGGAGGCCTTACAAATAGCTGAGAAAAGAAGAGAAGCAAAAGGCAAAGGAGAGAAGGAAAGATATATCCATCTGAATACAGAGTTCAAAAGGAATAGGAAAGAAAGATCAGAAAGCATTCCTAAGTGACCAATGCAAAGAAACAGAAGCAATAGAATGGGAATGACTAGATATCTCTTCAAGAACATTAGAGACAAGGGAACATTTCATGCAATGATGGGCACAATAATGGACAGAAATGGTATGGACCTAACAGAAGCAGAAAATATTAAGAAGTGACAGGAGTAGACGGAAGAACTATAGGAAAAAGATCATAATGCCCCAGATGACCATGATGGTGTGACCACTGGACTAGAGCCAGACATCCTGGATGGTGAAGTCAAGTGGGCCTTAGGAAGCATCACTACCAACAAAGCTAGTGGAGGTGATGGGATTCCAGTTGAGCGATTTCAAATCCTGAAAGATGATGCTGTGAAAGTGCTGCACTCAGTATGCCAGCACATTTGGAAAACTCAGCAGTGGCCACAGGACGAGAAATGGCAGTTTTCCTTCCAAACCCAAAGAAAGGCAATGCCAAAGAATGTTCAACCTCCCGCACAATTGCACTCATCTCACACACTAGCAAAGTGAAAGAAAGTGAAGTCGCTCAGTCATGTCCAACTCTTTACAACTCCATGGACTGTGGCCTACCATGCTCCTCCATTCATGGGATTTTCCAGGCAAAAGTACTGGAGTGGGTTGCCATTTCCTTCTCCAGAGGATCTTCCTGACCAGGGATCGAACCCAGGTCTCCCACATTGTAGGCAGATGCTTTACCTTCTGAGCCACCAGGGAAGCCCTAAAATTCTCCAAGCCAGGCTTCAACAGTATGTGAACTGTGAACTTCCAGATGTTCAAGCTGGATTTAGAAAAGGCAGAGGAACCTGAGATCAAATTGTCAGCATCCGCTGGATTATCAAGAAAGCAAGAGAGTTCCAGAAAAACATCTACTTCTGCTTCACTACTACACCAAAGTTTTGACTGTGTGGATCACAATAAACTGTGGAAAATTCTGAAAGAGATTGGAATACCAGACCACCTTACGTGCCTCCTGAGAAATCTGTATGCAGGTCAAGGAGCAACAGTTAGAACCGGACATGGAACAACAGACTGGTTCCAAATTGTGAAAGGAGTACATCAAGGCTATGGTGTCACCCTGCTTTTTAAATTTATATGCAGAGTACATCATGCGAAATGCTGGACTGTATGAAGCACCAGCTGGAATCAAGATCACTGGGAGAAATATCAGTAACCTGAGATATGCAGATGGCACCACCCTTATGACAGAAAGTGAAGAAGGACTAAAGAGTCTCTTGTGAAAGTGAAAGAGAAGAGTGAAAAAGTTGGCTTAAAACTCAACGTTCAGAAAACCAAGACCATGGCATTCAGTCCCACCACTTCATGGCAAATAGATGGGGAAACAATGGAAACAGTGACAGACTATATTTTTGGGCTCCAAAATCACCGTATATGGTGACTGCAGCCATGAAATTAAAAGACACTTGCCCCTTGGAAGAAAAGCTTTGACCAAGCTAAATAACATATTAAAAAAGCAGACACTTTACTTTGCCAACAAAAGTCCATCTAGTCAAAGCTATAGTTTCTACAGTAGTCATGTATGGATGTGAGTGTTGGATTGTAAAGAAAGCTGAGCACTGAAGAAGTGATGCTTTTGAACAGTGGCGTTGGAAAAGACTCTTGAGAGTCCCTTGGACTGCAAGGAGATCCAACCAGTCCATCCTAAAGGAAATCAGTCCTGAATATTCATTGGAAGGACTGATGCTGAAAGTGAAAGTCCAGTACTTTGGCCACCTGATGTGAAGAGCTGACTCATTTGAAAAGACCCTGATGCTGGGAAAGATTGAGGGCAGGAAGCGAAGGGGACAATGGAGGATGAGATGGATGGCATCACTGACCCGATGGACATGAGTCTGAGCAGGCTCCAGACGTTGGTGATGGATAGGAAAGCCTGGTTTGCTGCAGTCCATGGGGTAACAAACAGTCGGACATGGCTGAGTGACTGAACTGAACAGAACTGAACCTGCCTCATCACGTGAAGTGTTGTGGTTCAGTCCCTCAGTGGTGTTCAGCTCTTTGCAACCCCATGAACTGCAGCATGCCAGGCTTCCTTCTCATGTCCATTGAGTCAGTGATGTTATATAACCTTCTCATCCTCTGCTGCAACCTTTCCTTTCCTTTCCAATGTATTGGAGCTTCAACTTCAGCATCAGATCTTCCAGTGGATATTTAGGATTGATTTCCTTTAGGATTGACTGGTTTGACCTCCTTGCAGTCTAAGGGACTCTCAAGAGTCTTCTCTAGCACCATATTTTGGTATTCCCAGACTACCTTAATAATTTTAAATAATTGAATAATTATTTTTTAATAATCTTGAAAGATTTTCCACAGATTGCTGTGCTCCACACAGTCAAAGGCTTTAGCATAGTCAATGAAGCAGAAGTGGGTGTTTTACTAGAATTCTGGAATTTTCTATGACTTAAAAGATGTTGGTAATTTGATCTCTGGTTCTTCTCTGCATTTTATAAACCCAGCTTGGACATCTGAAAGTTCTTGTCTCATGTACTGTTAAAGCCTAGCTTGAAGGGTTTGAACATTACCTTGCTAGCACATGAAATGAGTACAGTTGTGTTGTAGTTTGAACATTCTTTGGCATGGCTCTTCTTTGGGAGTGGAATGGAAACTGATCTTTTTCAGTCCTGTGGCTACTGCTGAGTTTTCCAAGTCTGTTGACATATTGAGTACAGCACTTAGCAGCAGCATCTTTCAGGATCTGAACTAGTGAGAGGCCTAAAACTCAAGTAGGAAGACCAGGGGTCCCCAAGTGGCAGGAGGAGATAAACTGCAAGTGGCAGATGTTTTTTTCTTCTTTAACACAAAATTAAAGGAGGCTCCTCTAATCCTGTGTGCCATGAGGATTTTTCTTATGCAAGTGTGTTTCCTAAGCTATGTTAATGAAACTATGTATTTTCTTTGGAATCTGCTTTTCTTCAACTTGATTCTCCCTGCTACTGCTAAGTCACTTCAGTTGTATCTGACTCTGTGCGACCCCATAGACAGCAGCCCGTCAGGCTCCCCCATCCGTAAGACTAACCTTTTCTCAAACTTTGAGCTGATAATGGCTCAGCAAACCAGCAAGCTATACTAATGAGACTATGTATTTGCTTGGAAATCTACCTTTCTTCAAGATACATGTCAATTGTTTTGTGGCTGGAGATGACTCCCCTTGTACCATTCTATCTCAAAATGCATGTTGTGGGAGAGGAGCCTGGTGCAACACTCTGTCTGAGGCATTACTTTTATCTCATAGCAGCTTGCTATTAGGTATATAATGCCCTGCTAAAAACTAGCAAGAGGTCACTCTTTCTGCCCTTTCCGATGTCTATGTTAGAAGCTCTCTCTATCCCTTTTACATGTTAATAAAACTTTGCTACACAAAACCTTCGAGTGATCAAGTCTCATCTCTGGCCCTGGATCAAAATCCTCTCCTCCAGAGGCCAAGAAGCTAGGTTTCATTAAAGGGTCACAGCCACAACCTTTCAATAGCTCAGCTGGAATACCATCACCTCCACTAATTTCGTTTGTAGTAATACTTTCTAAAGCCCACTTCACTTCATATTACAGTATGTCTGGCTCTAGGTGAGTGATTACACCATTGTGGTTATCTGGGTTTAAGACCTTTTTCTTATAGTTCTTCTGTATATTCTTG
>SJYC01020508.1:0-10070 GCA_006408675.1 Madoqua kirkii | reverse complement strand
CTTGTGATCCACACAGTCAAAGGCTTTGGCATAGTCAATAAAGCAGAATTAGAGGTTTTTCTGGAACTCTCTTGCTTTTTCCATGATTCAGCAGATGTTGGCAATTTGATCTCTGGTTCCTCTGCCTTTTCTAAAACCAGCTTGAACATCAGGGAGTTCATGGTTCACGTATTGCTGAAGCCTGGCTTGGAGAATTTTGAGCATCACTTTACTAGCACATGAGATGAGTGCAATTGTGCAGTAGTTTGAGCATTCTTTGGCATTGCCTTTCTTTGGTATTGGAATGAAAACTGACCTTTTCCAGTCCTGTGGCCACTGATGAGTTTTCTAAATGTGCTGGCATATTGAGTACAGCACTTTCACAGCATCATTTTTCAGGATTTGAAGTAGCTCCACTGGAATTCCATCACCTCCACTAGCTTTGTTTGTAGCGATGCTTTCTAAGGCCCACTTGACTTCACATTCCAGGATGTCTGGCTGTAGATTAGTGATCACATCATCATGATTATCTGGGTCATGAAGACCTTTTTTGTACAGTTCTTCCATGTATTCTTGCCACCTCTTCTTAATATCTTCTGGTTCTGTTACGTCCAGACCATTTCTGTCCTTTATTGAGCCCATCTTTGCATGAAATGTTCCCTTGGTATTTAATTTTGTTGAAGAGATCTCTAGTCTTTTCCATTCTGTTGTTTTCCTCTATTTCTTTGCACTGATCACTGAAGAAGGCCTTCTTATCACTTCTTGCTATTCCTTGGAACTCTGCATTCAGATGCGTATATCTTTTCTTTTCTCCTTTGGTTTTCACCTCTCTTCCTTTCACAGCTATTTGTAAGGCTTCCCCAGACAGCCATTTTGCTTTTTTTTGCATTTCTTTTCCATGGGGATGGTCTTCATCCCTGTCTCCTGTACAGTGTCACAAACCTCATTCCATAGTTCATCAGGCACTCTGTCTATCAGATCTAGGCCCTTAATCTATTTCTCACTTCCACTGTATAATCATAAGGGATTTGATTTAGGTCATACCTGAATGGTCTAGCAGTTTTCCCTACTGTCTTCAATCTAAGTCTGAATTTGGCAATAAGGATTTCATGTTCTGAGCCACAGTCAGCTCCTGGTCTTGTTTTTGTTGACTGCATAGAGCTTCTCCATCTTTGGCTACATAGAATATAATCAATTTGATTTCTCATGGAAGATGTTAGCATTGTTCATTCCAGAGAAGACCACCTGAGGCCGGATTAAAGGAACCTGACAAACTCATCAGAAGACTAATAAAGACCAGAGTAAAGGAGTACAGGCCCTGCACTAATCTTATCAGAAGCCTGTCCTTGAACCATTGCTATAAAACTCATCAGATCCTGCAGGCTGAGACACACAGTGTTTGAGGGCATGAGTCCACTGTGTCTCCCTTTGCAGAGCAAACAATAAAGCTACTCTTTACTACTTCACCCAAAATTCTGCCTGTGAGATTTGATTTGGCACCCATACAGAGGCCGAGTTTGGGGCACCATGTATTAGAGAATCAAAGAACACACCTCATTTTTAGCACGATACTTCAGCTCTTCATGTTGTTACTCAAGAACTTTCAAAATTGAGACTGCATCATACCATTTCACTATTTTCACCAGGCTACTGGTTAAGGTCTGATAGTGTTAGTGAGTGAATTCCAGGGATGTCAATGGCCTCCCTCCCTTATTTGCTGTTAAATGAGTTGTTGTTTGGGACAGTTTGATTTTAAACAATTCAAGGAAATGTGACTAGAAGTGATTTGAACAGAGAAGGCAATTCTATACCTGGAAGAAGAATCTATTACAGTGAGGACAACTTGCTGCCATTTTTATGATTGCAGAGATCCAACTATCTTGTCCCCACATGGCTGGTTCTGTCCTGCTCTGAGAAATGATACTGTATCAGAGGCCCAGCATGGGTTTCTGAGACTAGAGATGCAATTGTGATGGCAGCTGGAAAATCCCTACCTAAAGTTAACCTATGTCTACTGGTCCTGTGGATAAACTTCCATCCCTATTACTACAGTCAATCACATTGTTCATAAGTTCCCTGAAAATACACAGAGTCTGTTGTTTTTTCATCTATTGAAAATCTCCTTGGGATGGAATGTCTTTTAGTGAATTCTTACAGGATACAGATATCTCCATTCATTGCCATTTTGAGAGATCTACTGATCTAAGTCTTCATCAGTTTTCCAATAGTGTTTCTTCCAAATGCTTATCATTGCCCACAAATTGATTTAGATCTCTATCTCTAGCCATCTCTTCTTTCATGTAAGTGAACAGATGCATACAACAAAACTCTGCCCATCTGATGGAACGCCCTCCCATTCTAATCTTCAATACCACCCCTAAAAGAAGCACTAGTAACACAATCACACACTTTAGGGTTACATCAGCATATTATGCACAGTCATCTATATAGGAGGCCACCTTTTTCCCTTTCACATTCAGCAAGTGATAGGCAGTTACTCAAGAGGCCATAAAGTATGAGTTGAGGGAGAGATGCTAATGGAGCAGGAATATGTGTCTCGGAAGCCTGAGCCACATGTATGTGATGTTTACTTATGTCTTCATTTCCCACTTGAGTCAACTCTCACACATGTCACCTACACTTGATGACTGAAAGTGAAGTCACTTAGTCATGTCCACCTCTTTGTGACCCCATGGACTGTAGCCTACCAGGCTCCTATGTCCATGGGATTTTCCAGGCAAGAGTACTGGAGTGGACTGCCATTTCCTTCTCCAGGGGATCTTCCTGACCCAGGGATCGATCCTGGGTCTCCAGCATTGTAAACAGATGCTTTTACTGTCTGAGCCACCAGGGAAGTCACATTTGATGACTGAATGCTGCTTTACATGCCCTGTTTTACAACCCAGGTCCATTCACTACATTATGAGCAGCTTGGATTGAATGCATCCTGTTGTCAATCAGTTCATTCAAGGGTTTGGTAGCAGCTGGGAAGTAATTCTCAAAAGGATAATATATATATATATAAGACAGCAGAACTTTGCTCCAAAACTTTAGGGTGCTTCCTTGTGCTGTAATTTTATTAATATTTATCAAATGTCCTCATACAGTGTCCATTAATTAGTTCAGACACTATCAGATCTATTATATGATATTGTCCTAATGTGATATTTTAACAGCAACCAGGACAGCTTCCAAAGTCTTATTCTATTTTGAGACCTACTTAGACCTGACCTTAGTTAAAACCATCAAATCACTTTATTCACACAAGTGTCCCTTAATTTACAAAGGCTCGGTCATTCATTCAGACACATTTGAGGAGTTCACAGCATTCAGGGAACTTAAATATTAATATAGTGTACCATATTATCCCAAGTAAATAAGAAAACTATTCTTATAAACTTGTTGGGATAAAAACTTTATATAGTCATATAAACTTATTGAATATGTTATTTAATTCTCAGAATTCTACTTGATTCTGATAAATGCCCTGATATTTTAAATAAGAGAATAGAAAGGCTATGAATCCAATTTACATTGTAACCCAGCCAATTACATGATCAAAGAAGATATACTTTTCAAAAGCCTCAGGTATATTTTAGGACTAGTTCTCTGACTGTGTCACTATCTGAGGGCTAAATTTAAGCTTTATAGGAGAGTCAGAAGAAGGTTCTCCACTTCATAATTCCACCCTAATATTCTACTGAAAAGCAGAGAAATTACTCCGCCAGTAAAGGTCTGCATAGTCAAGGCTATGGTCTTCCCAGTGGTCATGTGCGGTTGTGAGCTGGACCAAAAGAAGGCAGAATGCCAAAGAATTTATAACTTCGAACTGTGGTGCTGGAGAAGACTCCTGAATGTCCCTTGGACAGCAAGGAGATCAAACCAGTCAATCTTAAGGGAAATCAACTCTGAATATTCACTGGAAGGACTGATGCTGACGCTGAAACCAGTATTTGCACAGTATGATCCACACAGATGACTCATTGGAAAAGTCCCTGATGCTGGGAAAGATAGAGGGCAGAAAAAGAAAGAGTCTGAAGACGAGATGAGATGGCATCACCCATGCAATGAACGTGAACTTGAGCAAACTCCAGAAGATAGTGAGTGACAGGGAGGCCTGGCATATTGCAGTCCATGGGGTTGCAAAGAGTCGGACACAACTGGGCAACTGAACAACATTCTATTATTAAAAAAAAAAAAATGGCCTTCCTCAGTCTTCCTTATCATAGGTACTTAATTCCAGTAACTATAAATGATAAGTAATTGTTTTTGCTACTGCATGCCATTGACTACCAAAACAGTTTTTTCCAATAGCAAAGTAATGATGTCAATTACAACCTTCCAATTATTGAACCAAACCCAAATGTTATATCTGATGTTCTTATTCTCTCACTCAACAATTACTAAGCATAATTTACTGTGTTTCAAGTACTGCCTGGGTCCCTAGCAAAGTGAATAGAGAGATAACCTGATCCATTGGCCAGGTGGATTGACCTCTGGCAGTCTTGTTTCCTTCTATCTATGGGATGCTCTGGACTAGACCCAAAACCATGTATTAAGAACAAGTTCAATCTGGTAGAATGTGGAGCTAGCATTATGAGAATGGTCAGAATGAGAGATGGAAATGTGAATACTCTCAGAGATCCTTCTTTTACCTCCACTAGGCAACCAATGCTGAGATGAGCCCAGTAACATCATAAAGTGTTGGAACAAACCTGGCTGACAGTAGGAAGACATAAGTGTGAATTCAATTCCCTTTTATCCTATTCCCCAGTTGTATACTATCAGCAGAAAAGTAGGATCTGTATGCAAAAAGTGGGCTCTGGGTCTGCTTTACTGAAATGGCTGCCTCCTCTAAATCAGAAAATGATCTCCAGTGCAGGAAATAACAATAGACAATCCTCAAATCCTGTTTGCAAGGATTCTGTTTCTATTACTCTTTGAGTGCTCTTTCAGTCAGCAGCTTAGCTTTGGGTGTTCCTCTTGCTCTAAAACTCTCTAGCTTTCCTTTTTAATAAATGGGACCACAACTCAATTTGTATTTAACAAAAGGTAAGTAAATATTTATATTATTTCAGTATATAGACCACTTTAAGAGAAAGATGCATAACTTTTGAGACATGCACACAAGTATGTCAGTCACTCTCAGGCTAGTAAGAAATCATTTTCAAATGATTTGGCTTCAGCTATCAATATTCTAATGACTAAAAGAAGTTAAAGAATAGTCTGAAATGTTGAACATATATACTGAGGACCTTGGTTTGAACTGTATCTATGACACCTAAACAAATAGAAAATCAAAACTATGAGAGTAATAATAATAATGTGTTCTACAAATCACTAATGTTATCTCCAATAGTAGTGTTTTCACATCAGCAGCTTATTTAAGATATTTTATACAGATGCTCATTGGGAACAATACTGAGAAAATTTCAAAATTACCATGAATTTAGTAAAACTATACTTGCATTAAATATTACATTTATTTTAAACAGTATTCACATTATTTGGTAATTTAACCCTACTCAAAGTGCAAATCTATGTGGCAATTTAGCTACTATCATTAATTTTTTATGAATTAGCTGTGACTATCTACTTTGCTCAGGAAGGCTCTTTTACATCTAATTAGTGCTAATAGCAAATGCCTTAAAAATGTTCAAATTGAAATAAAAAATATGACAGCAGTTATTCTTATCAGGGAAATGTGCAGACTCTAAGTCATCTTATTAAAGGAGATAATACAGCAATCAGTTGCAAGATGCCAGGGAATTGCTTAACTTTTGTGTGTGATTTTTTTTTAATTCTATAAACCTGGGCAATTCAGAACCTTCTAAACTCCCATAAGCTTCTGAACAGTGAAATAATCTGGGAATTTTTAACCCTGAATTAAAAAGAAAGGAAAAACAGGAGCCAAGGAGGGAGGGAGGTAGGGAGGAAAGAAGACACAGCTAACACAGACAGGTGTATATACACACACACACACACACACACACACAGATACATGCACACAGATACACGCACACAAGTGATGTTCTCTTGGGCCCTTAGAAGAGCTTAGTTCATTCATTTATATGTTGAGAAAAATATTTTAAGGGGGTATCTACTGTATTTCAGTTAAAGTGCCAAACACTGGGAATAATTCAATGTAAAGACACTATTCCTGATCTCCAGGAGCTCTCAGTTAAGGAGGCAGACCCAGACATAATGTGGTGATTGCCAAGTCCGCTACATTCAGGGCTACAGTAGCACAAGGGGGCAGTGCAGGTTGTCGGCCTACGGAATTTAGAGAAGCCTTTATGGAGTACAGGACATATGAACTGTCTCTTGAAGGAGGAAAAGGAGTTTGTTAATTCAAAACAAACAAGGGGGGGGGGGGAGCACTGCCTGCAGAGGAACAGGCAAAACCACAGACACAGCATGCTGAGTTCAAGAAACTATAAGATGTTTGCTATGATGTGAGCCCAGGCTCCATTTAAACAATGTTCAGTTTCTAATTATTGCCATTTGAAGGGTAAACTATTTAGTTCCTGAAAGCACAGTGCTCCTGAGCCATGATGAACAGAGCTCAACTGAAATGAAACCCAGATAGCCATCAAGGGGGAAAATAGAGATATGCCTCCCTTAGTGGTAGAATGTGGAGAAGGAAATGGCAACCCACTCCAGTGTTCTTGCCTGGAGAACCCCAGGGATGGGAGAGCCTGGTGGGCTGCCGTCTATGGGGTCGCATGGAGTCGGACACGACTGAAGTGACTTAGCAGCAGCAGCAGTGGTAGAATGGGTCCAGTGAAGTTGACCTGGTCCCAGGTCTCAGTGAGAAGCCCAGCATTCTGGCAACAGGAGGAAATACACGTAGGTAGAGTGACTAATAGGCAGCACTTCACATCCATACAGGTAAGTGCAAAACTCGGCCCTGTTCTCAGGCAAGAGAGCAGGAGCAGGGTCCGCGCAGACTGTCAAACAGGGCTGTACTGGTTGGTGTCTTGAGTGCTGCTCCATGGCTTCCGAGCTGTTTAAAAGGACACGGTCAATGTAAAGTTGAACTACACAAAACTGTCAATATATGACCTTTGTGACATGAAACATAGAAATTTAATATAGTTTAGTCTAATATTTGCGAAGTGCTTACCTAGGATCTATCAGTCTCCTGAAGACTCTAAGTGAAGTGAAAGTCACTCAGTCGTATCCGACTCTTTGTGACCCCATGGACTATACAATCCATGGAATTCTCCAGGCCAGAATACTGGAGTGGGTAGTCTTTCCCTTCTCCAGGGGATCTTCCCAACCGAGGGATCAAACCTAGGTCTCCTACATTGCAGGTGGATTCTTTACCGGCTGAGCCACAGGGGAAGCCCAAAGACTCTAAGTTTAATTCAGTTCAGTCGCTCAGTCGTGTCTGACTCTTTTTGACGCCATGAATCGCAGCACGCCAGGCTTTCCTGTCCATCACCAGCCCCCAGAGTTCACTCAGACTCACGTCCATCGAGTCCGTGATGCCTTCCAGCCATCTCATCCTCTGTCGTCCCCTTCTCCTCCTGCCCCAATCCCTCCCAGGATCAGGGTCTTTCCCAATGAGTCAACTCTTTGAATGAGGTGGCCAAAGTACTGGAGTTTCAGCTTTAACATCATTCCTTCCAAAGAACAACCAAGGCTGATCTCCTTCAGAATGGACTGGTTGGATCTCCTTGCAGTCCAAGGGGCTCTCAAGACTCTTCTCCAACACCACAGTTCAAAAACATCAATTCTTCCACACTCAGCATTCTTCACAGTCCAACTCTCACATCCATACATGACCAGGGAAAAACCATAGCCTTGACTAGACGGACCTTTTTTGGCAAAGTAATGTCTCTGCTTTAGAATATGCTGTCTAGGTTGGTCATGAATTTCTTTCCAAGGAGTAAGTGTCTTTTAAATTCATGGCTGCAATCACCATCTGCAGGGATTTGGGAGCCCAGAAAAATAAAGTCTGACACTGTTTCCACTGTTTCCCCATCTATTTCCCATGAAGTGATGGGACCGGATGCCATGATCTTCGTTTTCTGAATGTTGAGCTTTAAGCCAACTTTTTCACTCTCTTCTTTCACTTTCATCAAGAGGCTATTTAGCCCCTCTTCACTTTCTGCCATAAGGGTGGTGTCATTTGCATATCTGGGGTTATTGACATTTCTCCCGGCAATCTTGATTCCAGCTTGTGTTACTTCCAGTCCAGTATTTCTCATGATGTACTCTGCATAGAAGTTAAATAAGCAGGGTGACAATATACACCCCTGACATAGTCCTTTTCCTATTTGGAACCAGTCTGGTGTTCCATGTCCAGTTCTAACTGTTGCTTCCTGATCTGCATATAGGTTTCTCAAGAGGCAGGTCAGGTGTTCTGGTATTTCCATCTCTTTCAGAATTTTCCGCAATTTATTGTGATCCACACAGTGAAAGGCTTTGGCATAGTCAATAAAGCAGAAGTAGATGTTTTTCTGGAACTCTCTTGCTTTTTCCATGATCCAATGGATGTTGGCAATTTGATCTCTGGTTCTTCTGCCTTTTCTAAAACCAGCTTGAACATCAGGGAGTTCACAATTCACATACTGCTGAAGCCTGGCATGGAGAATTTTGAGCATCACCTTACTAGCATGTGAGATGAGCACAATTGTGCAGTAGTTTGAGCATTCTTTAGCATTGCCTTTCTTTGGAATTGGAATGAAAACTGACCTCTTCCAGTCCTGTGGCCACTGCTGAGTTTTCCAAATTTGCTGGCATACTGAGTGCAGCACTTTCACAGCATCATCTTTCAGGATTTGAAACAGCTCAACTGGAATTCCATTACCTTCACTAGCTTTGTTCGTAGTGATGCTTTCTAAGGCCCACTGGACTTCACATTTCAGGTTGTCTGGCTCTAGGTGAATGATCACACCATTGTGATTATCTTGGTCTTGAAGATATTTTTTGTACAGTTCTTCTGTGTATTCTTGCCACCTCTTCTTAATATCTTCTGCTTCTGTTCGGTCCATACACTTCTGTCTTTATTGAGCCCATCTTTGCATGAAATGTTCCCTTGGTATCTCTAATTTTCTTGAAGAGAACTCTAGTATTTCCCATTCTGTTCTTTTCCTCTATTTCTTTGCATTTACTAAATACAATTTAAAATTTACAAGCCAAATCTTAGATCTACAGGGAGGAAACCAGAGAATTAAGGGTCTGGATGAATACTGCAGGAGAGAAAGCTACTAATAAATTATAACCTCTCTGGTTCCAAAGCTGGAGAATTTTGCTATATTGAGCAGTTAATCAGAAAATAGCTACTCTGAAATGTTGTTGCTTAGTTGCTAAGTCATGTCTGACTCTGCTACCCCATGGGTTGTACAGTCCACCAGGCTCCTCTGTTCATGGAATTTTTCAGGCAAGAATACTGGAGTGAGTTGCCTTCTCCTTATCCAGGGGATCTTCTTGAACAAGAGATGAACCTGCCTCTCCTGCACTGGTAGGTGCATTCTTTACCACTGAGCCACCCAGGAAGCCCACTAGGAAATTAGATAACAAATATGAGATGGCTTGCATCAGGAGAGCTAGTAAATGGAGACCCAAAGCCAAAGTCCACAGGATTTGTGTCCTAATTATTTTCTCTGTTTCTGTTCTCTACAATCTGCTTATCTCTACTGCTCTGCCCTCACCAGCCTCTATTTCATTTACTTTCCTTCCCCACCACTGTCGTCTTCTTTTTGCAATCATGAAACAACAGATACATATAGATTGGTGCAGCACAGGTAAGACTATGTATTAATGAGCTACATTTTGTAGAATCATATTCAAGGTATGGAAAAACATTCTGGCTCTATGAAGTGAAAAATAAAAGTTTACAATAAGGTAAGAGCTATTGATCAAACATCTGTCATATATCTGGAAAATCTCTAAAATGGTAATCTAACAGTCATCTCTGAGGAGATAGATACTTCTGATTTTCTGTTTATTTCCTTAGTTTTCTACCGCTTTTGTAATAAAGTAAAAACATAATACTGTTATTTTCAAATCAGATGTGTATAAGAGACAGTCCATCGAGTCCGTGATGCCTTCCAGCCATCTCATCCTCTGTCGTCCCCTTC
>SJYC01020507.1:0-14071 GCA_006408675.1 Madoqua kirkii | reverse complement strand
TATGCTCCCTTATTATATTTTAATTCTTTAAAAACAAGTTTTTATTAACTGCCTAAAAAGTCTCTTCCAGTATTTTTTTTTTAAAAACTACCTACAATTTTTCTTCTTTCCTCTCTTGTCCCTCTTCCTGCCATCAAAATAATTCTTTTTTTTATCATTCATTTGAATCCCTGGTCCTTTCTGAAAGGAAGAGACTAGATACGGTTTATAAATCCAGTTAGCACAATGATTTCTTGAGTAGGACTATTAGCCCTGCCCTTTCAGGTGTCACTATCTTTTTTTTTTTTTTTAACAAGCTATCGATCTCCCCCAAGAAAGTGGAGATAGAGATCAAAATGCAGCTAAGAAAATGAAAAAAGCAAGAGAAAATAAACTGGAAAGAAAAGCAGACCTAGGACAGTATTAGAATGGAAAGGAAGATAAAATTCTTAGAATAAAAGACCTGTGAGGGACCTTGAGAGGTCACAGCATCTCAGAATGTCTTTTAGGTAGACAGATATTCTGGAGTAGTCACTCCTGCAATCCGTCTTGGTTCATGTATCGTTACTGTAATGCCCTAGTCTATCCTTGACCTTCTCATGAAAGATTTTTACTTGCCATAACTCATCAACAATTGATAATATAAGTTGGTGAATTTGGTGGTTTTTATTCACCGAAGAGAATAATCCTCTTTGTTCCATTAAGGAAGAAAAGACAGAACATAGGGGACATCTGATTATTTGCCCCCCGTGTCAACCCTTGAAGAAGTTTCCCTCCATAGGTTTGCTCTCATCTGACCCTGCAGAGTTAGGTTGATGAATCAGGCTGCTAAGTTTTACTGCAATCCCCTCCTTCACAGCAGAGAATTCTCCTCCTTCAGCAACAGCACAAGGAGGATTAGTGCCCAGATCCTCTGATCCCTAGTCTAGTGTACTGCTCACACATCATCTTTGGGCTAATCCTGAGATCTTGCTGCACCTCACTTCTTGACTGAATGAAATAGTATGTGGAGCCCACGGGGTGTACTGCCATTCCTCACTAGAAAACTACTTTCTTTTCTCAATAAAGAAAGACTCTGATCTTATCTATGAACATTGCTTTTTCATAGGCATTTCACAATAAATATTATAATAAATATTTTAGTTATTTTAAGATAGTCTACAAGCAAAAGCCCTATAAAACCTACTACAGTTTTAAATTTAGGAGGAGAATCAAGAGACAAAAATTCAATCTCTGTGTTGGGAAGATCCCTCAGAGGAGGAAATGGCAACCCACTCCAGTACTCTTGCCTTGAAAATTCCATGGACAAAAGAACCTAATGGGCTATAGTCCATGGGGTTGCAAAGAGTTGGACGCAACTGAGTGACCGAGTACATACGCGCAAATATTTCCTATTGTAGGAGAAATCTCACAAAATCTCATTAGGAAAGGATCAAGTCTCTCATATTATCCCAAACATTATTTTGCTATATTTTAATGTTATAACTTTGTGATTTCATTGAGATCAGTGTGCTCATAAAGAACATAGACCAAATGGTCATTTATCTATTATGTCTATATCATCTGCACCTCATTTTGAAAAAAGCATGCATGGCATCTAAATAGTTAAAGTAATTATCTAATTCAAGTAAACGTTGCAGAATGGAAATGGCTTTGAAAACTAAAAAAGTCCTTGTATTCTTTGCATGTTAGCCTTTAAATATGAAATGAAAGAGTTATCCCTGTTGAGTATGTCACAGCATCTGGACAAATTCATCAAGTAGTGTTCAAGTCACTATTAACTTCAACATAATACATATTAACCAGCTTTAAAATTCCACACAATACACTATACAGGATAATTCAAGGGAAATGCATGAATTTATAGCTGTATTTATAATGGTTTTTTAATATCTTATAAATAATAAGTATAAAATTCTTAAATCCCTCAACAGAAATACAACCTTTTAATGGTACACTTGTCATGCATTATCCTTCATGCAATTCTCATCACCATCTCATTAGGCTGCTTTCCATTCATATCAATCATATACTTTTATAATTAATTTATTACATCAGAAAAAACTCTTATCCCATTACACTTATAACTCACAAGCTATTAGAAAAATTGATGTGGAAGAGGGGAGTCCAGGTATATTTATTCCACCTATCTTCAGAGACATGGAATTTTGCTAAGTTTTCTTTTAAATATTTCTAACATGTGAAAACATACAAGGGTGTTTCCCCAGGCCCTTCCTTTTTACACTGGTCATGTACTCTCTGGCACAGAAAAATAGCCACAGTCTCCTAGTGAGGTTTTGTGATATTTCTTTTACAATAGGAAGTATTTGTATGTATGTGCTCAGTTGCTCAGTCAAGTCCAACTCTTTGAGACCTTATGGACCCTCCAGGCTCTTCTGTCCATGGCATTTTTGAGGCAAAAATACTGGAGTGGGTTGCTGTTTCCTCCTCCAGGGGATCTCCCCAACACAGGGATCAAACTCTCATCCCTAGAGAGTTCTTCTGCATTGGCAGGCAGATTCTTTACCACTGTACCACCTGGTGCAATATGAAATAAAGTAATATAAAAAAAAATCCTATTTCATACACAGAGCTACATAGCGTAAGTGACTTTCTCAAGGGAGCCATGTCATATAAATTACGGGTTTATTTACTGTTCAGTTCAGTCGCTCAGCCATGTTTGACTCTTTGCAACCCCATGAATTACAGCACACCAGGCCTCCCTGTCCATCACCAACTCCCAGAGTTCACTCAAACTCATGTCCACTAAGTCAGTGATGCCATCCAGCCATCTCATCCTCTATCGTCCCCTTCTCCTCCCACCCCCATTCCCTCCCAGCATCAGAGTCTTCTCCAATGAGTCAACTCTTCACATGAGGTGGCCAAAGTATTGGAGTTTCAGCTTTAGCATCATTGCTTCCAAAGAACACCCAGGACTGATCTCCTTCAGAATGAACTGGTTGGATCTCCTTACAGTCCAAGGGACTCTCAAGAGTCTCCTCCAACACCACAGTAAGTAATTCTTTAATCATGAACATCCTGCTAAGGGAATTCTGCATATAACAGTCCTTCCTTAAAGCATTTATTTACCCGTGAGTCCAGTCAATGAGATTAGACTCACTCACATTCTTTTCTTTCAATGGGTGTCTCTCTGTTAAAGAGTGGATTGATAGCAGGGCACTACTATAATACCTTCCTCCCACAGGATATTTAGTAATGTACAAATCCTTTTATTTTTCCTCCTGTTTTTGCTATCTTTCTCTTTTTCCCAGAGAAATGCTATTCAAAAGTTGCCACCCATATTTATGCCAAGCAACTTCATTTACAAGTCACTCTGAGCTAATTTCCTTTGTTCTTGTGAGAATTATCTGAATGGTCTATCTGACAGTGAAACTAAAATGAAAGTAGATAACAATGTTCTGAGAAATAGATATAAGGAAACTTTTTTTTTTGGGTTTCTTTTTTAAGGGCATTAGGCTAAGTTAGTCAAGATACATTTATTATCTTGAAGAAGCAGGGGAAAGGGCCCATCTGTTCTCTTATAGAAAGAATACTTCTGGTGAAACGAGATAATATCTAATGAAAGCTGGTATCTTCAAGAAGGTACTCATCATGAGAACAGTAAGGACATATATTTTTATTTCAATAAGTGGTGAAACTGAACTTTTTATCTGCCTGAAGAACATTAGCACTGGAGGAACACTCTAGGTGTGACTATGCACATGGAAATAAAAGAAAATATGCATTTATAAGATCTCACTCTAATAGAGGCAAGAGACAGCAGTAGCTATAGTAACACTGAGCAAGGTCTCTTCCTGCTCCTTCTCTAGATCTTCAATAGCAATGTACCCTCACAGTGTTTCAGGAAAAAAGCACCAACATCAAACTGTGCAAACAACAATTTAGCAGCAGTGGCAGCAACTGCAGAATTCCTCTTTGAGCTATTAGCAAAGGACTGTCCCTTGCACATGTACGGCTGTGACAAGGTCCTAATCAGAATGACGGGAGGATCCCCACATTCAGAAGATGTACCCAAGTCCTAGAACAAGGCAAATGGAGGGACACTGATTTGGCTTTGAGTATAGCCTGGCTGTGGAAAGCCAGCAATTGTGGCAGAAAGGGCAGTGCCTGCCGCACCACCAGTGGATCAGCTGTGTCTGCTCATGTTCCAGCTTGTGGCTGCCTTAGGCTTCAGCTGCAGCACCTCATTTGGTAGCCTACCATTGGCTCCCAGACAGCAGCAGTGGCATCTTCATTGTACAGGCTTGAGTCTCACAACAAATGCACAAGCATTAAATCCAGGTGGATTCTGACAAAGAAAAGAAAAAAAAAAAGAAAAGAAGGAAGGAAGAGACGGAAAGAAAAAAAGAGACAGCCATTTTGGAATAGTGATGAGAGAAGGAATTCTGGAACAGAACAAAAAGATTTCCCTATATTGGCAAAAATGTGATAAAGAAACATGATTTTAATCTTCTTATCCAGGCAGGACCATCATATGCAGGAGTCCAGGTTTTGAAAATGTGAACGATGTCCTTTAACTTGTGCAATCTATCAGACTAACTCCAGATTGATGAACGATAGAATGCACAAGGAAAACACTGAGTATTCTCACTTACATGAATAAGGATTAATATATTTTGATTTGGCCAAAATTTACTCTCTGCCTAGCTCAACCTCTGCTGTTGCTGTTCAGTCACCGAGTCATGTTCAACTCTTTGTGACCCCGTGGATCTCAGCAAATCAGGCCTGAAGTGTGTCCAAATTCATGTCCTTTGCATTGGTCTTGCTATCTCATCTTTTGATGCCCTCTTCTCCTTCTGCCCTCAATTTTTCCCAGCACATCAGATGACCAAAATACTGGAGTTTTAGCTTCAGCATCAGTCCTTCTGATTTCTCTTAAGACTGACTGGAGGAGAGAACAGCAAACCACCCCAGTATACCTGCCACAGAAATCTCATGAACTGTATAAAAAGAACCTTTGCCATAGCTTAAGTTAACTAAGAAGGGGGAGTCCTGACTCCCAGCCAGATGACTTATCATGTTGAAATAAGAGGAGATGTTCAGTGAATTGTATTCCATAACTGTACTTGTTCAACTCTTATTAAGATCAAGTTTCAAAAAACTGCTTGGTCTGTTAAGATTTTCTTGTACTTGCATTGTGCTTGGTGTTTGTCAGTCTGGATATATTATGATTTTACAAACTAAACCACACTTATATCCATATTTATATTGCTATCAATCAACTCATATATATTTTAAAATGTTTTACTTTTATATTATGTTTACTATATTGTTAACAAAATATCGACTATACTGATTGATAACAGGGACACATGTTGATCTGCTATATTTCCAACTCTCATAAACATCAGCTTATGACTACCAATTGTTATGGGGAAATGATAACTGAGCACCCTTCATTGCATGAATCTCATGCCAGTTTTTTTTACTTCTTCCTCTTCCCCTTTTCTCTAGAAAAAACTTTCTCATCAATATTCTTACTATTATAAATATCAATCTACACAAATTGATATTAAAACAGAATGTGATAACTTATGCAGACAAGTAAAAACATGTTAACATTCTTCCCTACTCTAAGGAAATAATTACCTTAAAGCTTAAATTTTTATTTATTTTATTTATTTATTTTTAAAGGAGAGGCCCATTCTAGGACCTGCTCACTTACCTTATCCACTAGGATTAAAAGAAGCAGAAAGCTTAAAATTTTAAATGCTCAGCTTTCCTCCTTAGACTTGACTTTATTACCTTTGGTTAACTTTGGTTAACTAGGTAATTTTGGAGAGAGAGAGAAAAAAAAAACTTGCTAGTGTCCAATATTCTTGCGATGGTCCTTCAGATCTTTGAAATTCATAAAAACTGAGACATTAAAAAGAGAACTGTTAGCTTTAGCTCCAATCTGAGCTGGCTGGAAAATATCTAGAAGTGGTATTGATTATGGATGCCACAAAGACTCTAGAACAGAAGTCATCAAAAACCTCTAATTCCTACTTTTAAGTTTGTTTCTGGCACCATTTTTAAACTAAATTCTCAAAAATGTCCCAGTGCTAACATATCTAGAAATGCTAGATAAAATAAAACAAATTTCTTTCCAAATGCATAACTGAACTAGCTAGAAAGTAAGGAGAGTCTCCAGAGAGTAGAATTCAAAAGAGATAGGAATCAGAATGGCAGGCTGATGCTGATGCCAAGGATGCCCTAAGGGAGCTTGTCAATGTCAGTAACCAAGAAGTTTAGGTTTTAATGGTTGTGCCCAGAACAGCAGAAATGACCTTGAGCCCAAGCAAGGTGATATGTGAGAACAGAGTTTACATCAAAAGGACAGGAATGGAGTGGCACTGTTCTCCCATTCAAAGCTAGACTAGAAAAGACCTGTGAGAAAAGGGATTGGTTGACAAGAAAACTTGTCAATCTTAGCCTCTAGTCTGCTAGGAAAAGTTAAGGTCTACCCTGAGAATTTAATGTTTCAGAAATTCTCCGACTCACGCATGCTAAATTTCTTTACTCGTGTCTGACTCTTTTGTGATCCCGTGGACTATAGCCCACCAGGCTAATCTATCCATGGATTCTTCTGGCAAGAATATTGGAATGAGTTGCCATTTCCTCCTCCAGAGGACATTCCTGAATCAGGGATGGAACCTCAGTCTCTTACTTCTCCCTTGGCAGGAGGTGGGTAAAGGTGGGCCCTCTACCACTAGCGCCACCGGGCAGATTTGGCTGTTTTTATGAAAAGTGAACATTAAAAAGTAGCATATGTTAGGTTAGTCTTTAGTTGGTGGTTTCTTAGGGCACCTGGCAGAAACTAAGTTCTTTCTGGAATTCCCATCTTCATTTCAGGCCTTGTGAGGGTTCCCATTAGATCCTCAGCATATATGAACTCACAATACCATAAAACCGAAACACATGTGAGGAAAGAAGACACGCCAAGAGGATGAGCAGAAAAATAAAGAACACAGTTAGATCTCAAAGAAATGCAGATAATATAATCACCAGGAAAAAAAAAAAAACTAAAACAATGTCTATGTATATTTAAATGTTTGAGTTGGTATAAGTTATCAAAACTTGCCAGAGGAATAAAATATTAAAAATGACAACCAGGCTCATATGAGAAAAATTAACCAGATGTTCTAGGCATAAAAATATAAAAAAACACACACACAATTAAAACAGAATGTGCATATTAGATAGAACTAAGAGATAAATACTGAATTGTAATATAGATAGCAGAAATTCACAAACTATTTCAGAGGAACAAAGGGATGGAAAATATGAAAGACACATGAAGGCAGATAAATCTGAGTTAAAGAAGAATGGGAAGCCTAGGGGGAGAAAAGATACCAGCTGATAACTTTCTATAACTGATGAAACATGTGAATATGCAGACACAGCTAGAAGAATGAATTCTAAATGGGGCAAATACATGTAGGTATATCAGATTAAAGTGGCCAATCACCAAAAAGAAAGAGATTTTTAAACTCACCAAACAGATAAAAGACCACCTGTAAAATGACACCTTACACACACACACACACACACACACACACACACAAAAGGGGTTTCTGTAATCTATATAAATGTTGATCAAAGTATGCTTTTCTGAGGTAAGCTTGAGAAAATCACAGTTGCTTTCCTCCCAGGAGGAGTCTTTTGATACATGAGTAACAAAATTCCTAAAGTCATAATAGATTAAATGTTTCTACTTTGTATACTCCTGTGGGATCCTCATAAGTATGTACATGAGGGCTCTACATCCTATGCCTCTTCATTTGATCTTCCACATGATAAAGCGATAACACACCCTATTTATGGATGAAAAGCCATGCCTAGGTGCCTGCCCATACATCAGAGCCATTCTCTCTTGAATTGCCCTTGACGTAGGTACCAGTGAAGTCAGCTCCTTTGGAGCCATCTAAATGCTTGATGCATGTTTAAAGGACAGCTATGGTCTTCCTCATGGGTAATTATCTGTGTATCAGCAATTTCTATCATTTCTGCTTCCTCTATTTCTCCACCAGAGGACTGAGGCCCCATTTCCCCCCACATTAAGCCACATCAGGAGGTACTCCTAAAGAATGTGTTTTATTGGCTTTTTTGTGAACATTTCTCAAATGGAATGGTAGGTTTAAATTAGATAGTATCACATAAAACACCCAGCAGGTGCAGTGGTAAAGAATCTGCCTGCTGTAGCAGGAGACACAAGAGAACGTAGTTTCAATCCCTGTGTCTGGATGATTCCCTGGAGGAGGAAATGGCAACCCACTCCAGTATTCTTGCCTGGAGAATCCCATGGACAGAAGCCTGGCAGCCTACCGTCCACAGGGCATCAAAGAGTCAGACATGACTATTCAACTGAGATATGACACAAGAACATAAAACACCTAGTTAGCATCAGTTCAGTTGTGTCCAACTTTTTGCAACCCCATGGACTGTAGCACGCCAGGCCTCTCTGTTCATCACCAACTCCTGGAGTTTACTCATGTCCATGAGTCAGTGATGCCATCCAACCATCTTATCCTCTATTGTCCCCTTCTCCTCCCACCCCTTCAATCTTTCCCAGAATCAGGGTTTTTTCAAATGAGTCAGCTCTTCGCATCAGATGGCCAAAGTATTGGGGTTTCAGCTTCAACATCAGTCCTTCCAATAAATATTCAGAACTAATTTCTTTAGGATGGTCTGGTTGGATCTTCTTGCAGTCCAAGGGACTCTCAAGAGTCTTCTCCAACACCACAGTACAGACACAGAAATGTTCTTGGCACTCATTTGTCTCCTTCCATGGTAAAAGTGGCAGATTAGAGTCTCTTATAATTTTGTAATATTATGTAATTTTGACCTTCAGTTTTGCCACTTGTAAAATGGGTATAATACCTATCTTAGGGGAAACAGCTCCACTGGTTGAAACTTCCACTACTCTCAAAATAAGCATCAAATTCCATGATCCTGAATCAAGAACCTCAATTTTTTTTCTTTCTAATTTCCCCTTTGTATACATCTAGCATCAGCTAAAATCAAGCTAAAATATTTGTTTTTCCAAAATAAGCAATGTTCTCTCGGCATATCCTTTTGCCTAAAATATTTCTCTCTTTAATCCATCACACACCTACTTCCTATCCATACTCCTGTTCTCAATTTATGTGTCACTATTTCCTGTATGCCTCTACTAAACCCCATCCATCTTTAGATTAAACACCTCTCCTGTGTACTAACTTTAAAACCCTGTGCAAACTCGTATAATTAACATTTTTTGCAGGTTTGTTTGCAATATTGAGTTTGTGTGTCTATATCTCCCAATAGACTTTAAAATTCTACAGGGCAGGAGTTATAGTTATATTATTGTTGTAACAAAATAGCTACAGCACTGATTTTAGCAAATTGCAACAATTTATTAACATTTGTTGAATAAAAATAAGTAGGTTTGTGATGACTTTATTAATGATGATTATAACTGAGGATCAATAGCTAATGATACTAGACTACCTTAAAATAACAATTACTCTGAATCAGGTGTGTTTTAAAGACACCCCACGCACCCTTTCTGTTAGGTAGTTAGTATTATTATTATTTCCATTTTATGAATGATATAGGAATGGTACAGCACTGAGGCACAGAGTGGTAAAAATACTGCACAAAACATATATGAGTTAGTGGTGAAGCCAAGATTTGAACTTGAGTCTACCTATCCACAGAATCTAAGTTTTACAATGCCTGCATTGTATCCAATAAATACTGGCCCCCTTTTAGTTGCCGTTCTTTACCACTCCTGTCTCTTTCTGAGCTTCCTTCTCTCTTAGGCAGTCCAAAGATCTCATATTTGAATAATCAAGTACAAAGCAATCCTATCAATTCCCACACAAACACACACAAAAGCCTCTTTTATGTGGATGAACAATGTGATAGCTGACTAATCAACCTGACATTGGTCAGTGCAGCAAACTCCTTGATATCTGGCTGAAGCCCTGCCATTTATTCTGCATAGCTAAAGGAAATTTGGATGGTATATTTTGTTGTGAATCCCACAAGAGGTAACACAGTAAAATCAAAGATCTATAAAAGACTGAGTGGGAAGACCACCTGTGGAATTTTATAAAATCTTTGAGCCAAAGCCTTGTGACATGGTAAACAATGACTATGGAATTCCAACCTCCTAATTACTTTGAGGATGGCACACACTGTCACCCGTGCCCATGGACCCAAGGAGAGATTTCCTGGAACCTCAGCAAGGATTAGGAAGCTCTGGAAGCCAGCAATAGCTCCACACATTGGACCACACCACCTCATTATCCTCTGAAGCTCACTGAAGTTACATATGCAACAGGAGCTGCTTGCAGGATGAATCAAATAAACTTGTCCTTGGAGAGATCATACATATGTATTAACCAAGACTTTAAAAAAGACTTTGATAGCAGCAAACTACCAGGTTGAATTGTAGATGAATTCGTGAGTAGAAAGAGATTAATCTTTTTTATCATCACTCACAAGGCAAGATTAAAACTAGAGCAAAGGTAAGTAATCTTAGCAATTAATTACTTCATCTTTACTAAAATATTTTCTTTATTTAATACACATTTATGTCTCATGATAATGCAATGTTTTAAAAGGTTGTATAAAAGGTGTTGTATGCAAAAAAAAAGAAAAAGCTATTACTTAATAAACATGACTATTCATAAAAGACCAACAAAGTGCAACTAAATAAAAACCTTGCATCTAAACTACAAATGCAAAGAATCTGAGCAACAAGTTTAAGGTGGAAAGAATAGGAAAACAAAACGAATTTGAGCTCCTTGAGAGCAGGGAAAGTATTTTCTTCACAATATCTATTCTAAGTTCAGCAAGGCATTTAGTAGATGCTTAATAAATGCTGACTGGATTGAACTGCTTATTGAACAGAACTGGAAATCACAGAAGGAAAAGAAAGGAGACTACCCTCAAAAGGCACTGTTAGTCCTTTATATGAGTGCTCCAAAATTAAGAGCATGGGCCAAATCATGCCTACCACTTCTTTTGTAAATACAGTTTTATTGGAACATACTGGAACAGAGTCATGCATGTTTGTGTGTGAGCTGCATCTGCTTTCACACTACCTTGTGGCCCAGTCAACAGTATTTACTTCTGGTCCTTTACTTTCTGTTAGTTACAAGAAAATACACACTATTTGGTCCTTTATAGGACCAGTCCTTGCCCTATTTATTAATTGTGAAACGAAGAGAATTGCCACGATCTTCCACTATAAATCTTCCCAGCATCATCAGTTTCAGTTTGGTTTATATTAGAAAACTTATGTGACCTTAAAAAATACCAATGGGCTAATGGGACAAGGTATGGATGAAAAAAATAATCAAAAGCATACAACAGCCATATTAAAAAATTCTGAATTCATACAGTTCTGAGTATGAGATTTGTGAGTAGTGAGATCTGGGGCTTAACTTCTAAGAATCCATTTTCTTTTTCAGAAAATATGGGTGAAAATGTTCATTTCATAGCATTGTCAGGTGGATAAAATGAAATAACATATTTGGAGCGCCTGGTTGGTAATGTGTTCAATAAATATGTTTTATGGTTTCATAAGACCAGCTAGTTAGTTAAACTTCACTTTTTTGCCTCTTTCCAATGGTATTAAAGAAGTAGGAACTGACTAGCTGTTTCAAAGTCTCCATCTAAAAGTAAAGGTGAATGTTTCCATGTTGACTCCTAATCTTCTGCAGTCCTTAATAATAACAGTAATAACAATAACAACCTAATAAATCTATCAAACAGGAGTCCAGGTGCTTTGTTACAAAGGCCCTTGGATTTGAAGTTAGGAAATTAACCTGGTTCCAATGTAAAAATATCAAGTATCAAAAGGAATTAGAAGGCAGGCTTTCTCTATTAAAAACATCAGAAAAATAACTGAAATTAAAATGGTACAGTATGACAATAATAGATAAATGGTTTAATGGTAGAGAAACAGTAAGTGTTTGTGTTTATGTGTGTGTGTGTGTGTGTGTGTGTGTGTTCAGATCAATAAGAAAAACTGAGCATACAATAAAGGGACTGCTGACAAATGACTAATCCCTTGGAGAAAAAATAAAGTTCTATACCAAACTCATTACATACATAAAACTAAATTCCATGTGGGTTAAAGAGTTATTGTTTTAATAACAAAATAACAAAAAGCATTAAAATAAAATACAATGTATATTTATATGAGAATATGGAGGGCCTTCCAAAGGAAATAAAACCCTCCAGAACAATAAAAGAGAAAGGTAACACATATGTTTGAATGAAAACAGAATCCTTATATGCAACTACAAAAATTCCAAGTAAAATTAAAGGATAAGTTATATAACATAGGAAATTTTTTGGAATATGTACAAACCACAAAAGTTTAAGGTCAAGAATATATTGAAAAAGGTGGGACTCAAATCAAGATGGTGAAGTAAAAGGACATGGAACTCACCCTCAGGAAGACATCAAAAATACATTTACAGGTGGAATAATTCTCACTGAAAACTAACTGGAGACTAGCAGAAAAACTCCAGTGTAACCAAGGCTGTAAAAAAGACCCACATGGAATCAGGCAGGAAGGGAGGGAAGATGATTAGGTTGGAATCGGTGTCCTGGGATGGGCCTAGAAGGAAAAGGGACATTACGTGGGT
Source organism: Madoqua kirkii (assembly GCA_006408675.1). Classification (NCBI taxonomy): domain Eukaryota; kingdom Metazoa; phylum Chordata; class Mammalia; order Artiodactyla; family Bovidae; genus Madoqua; species Madoqua kirkii. The sequence continues at coordinate 1,442 of SJYC01020507.1, read as the reverse complement.
GGAAACACTCCGCGAGGAGTGAGGAAAGGGAGACACGTATTGTGTGCCCTAGCTCTGGGTTCTGACAAATGGAAGATGAGTCCCCTGACAGGGCTGAAGGGCAAGTGGTTCTAAGAGAATGACTGTGGGAAGCCTGGACTCCTGGCGTGAGTAGTGCACAAATGCTTGTGTTCACCCAAAGCAGAGTGGAGAGGGTGGGTTTAAACTAGATGGGTGGCTAACGGGCTTTCTACAACCATCTCAGTGCATGCCCCAGTCTGAGTCGAGTGAACGTTCCAGCACTGCTTGCCATACATGGCAGCTTCACACTGAAGTGTGAGCTGCCACAAATGGGGAAAAACCTTGGCCGTGAAGTGCTGAGGCAGCTGAAACCCGCAGCAGCATCTGAGCAAGGAGTTCTTGGCCCCTGGGGGCATGCTGCACAGTGGCATATCAGAGACAGTCCAGCCCTCAAAGGGTTGCCAGACCCCCACAGCCTATGCCCCAACTTTTGGCAAATACCCACTGCAACCCCTCTTGCTCTAGCACTGGTCTCCTCAGGGCCAAGTGCTGGTGCTGGGAGAGGGATGAGCAACACTTACAGTGGACTGAGCCTCCCAAGACCCAACGCTCAGGGCTTCTTGGGCCACAGCTTAAGAAATGACTCCACTCCTGATACGGCAGTGATGACCACTGAGGAGAGGGGAAGGCCCAGCTCATACATGGCTCTGGCCCTGACCCCTCCTGCTACCAAGACAGAGCAGCCAGAACATCCTGAAGGAAGATGTGACTTGTGCTCATGTCAACTTTAGCTCTCCCACCAAAGCCACTGAGAACATGCAGACTATATAGGAATGTTCCCATAGGAGGATACCCATTCAAGGCTGCAACAGGTAACTTTAGGCTAATTTATACAGACAGATTAAGCCAAATAAGAATACTGAGAAAATTGTCTCAATTAACCCAAGGGAAAATACCTAAAAACAAATAAAACAGAAATAATTTACCAGAAAAATAATTCAAACAACTGGTAATAAGAATGCTAACTGAAATTAGATAAAAGAATAGATGAATACAGTGAGAATTTTAACAATAAATTGGAAAATATAAAAAAAGAACCAGTGAGAACTGAAAGATACAATGATAAAAATGGAAAACACGCTAGAATAATGAACAGCAGGGTAGGTGACACAGAACACATAAGCTATCTAGAAGATAGAATTATGGAAATTATCACATCAGAATAGCAAAAAGACAAATTTTAAAATGAGAATATTTTAATAAATTTCCAACATTCATTTTATAGGTTACAAAAGTAGAAAAGAAAGAAGGAGGTTGATGACATATGAAACGATAATAAAAGTTCCCAATCCTAAAAAAGCAAACAGATATGCAGGAAATAACCACAGAGGGTCCCAAACAACATGAACCCAAATAGACACACACTAAGACATGCAGTAGAG